>JAJHUR010119645.1:0-39899 GCA_027495735.1 Lutjanus campechanus
AAGAAAGAAAGAAAGAAAGTAAGAAAGTAAGAAAGAAAGAAAGAAATGTACATTATTCGGCTTGTTACATGGTTATATACATAAAAAATACAAATAATTGACACAATACATCAATTTTAAAGTTATTTTATTGATTTGTTGTTCCTCTAGAGTCTATGATCATAACTGTGTCCATAGCAACGGTCCGTTATGCATAACAACGGTCTGCTATAAAGAAGTAACTGACCTTAGAATTCTCAGAGTTGAGTATTCAACAAAGCCATGTCATAAATTTATTTTATTCCACGCTTGCCTTGACAATATAAACATCTGTTACTCGTGCCTGTGAAGCCCATTCGCTTCAATGTTTTAATAGACAATGTTTTTATTTTGGTAAAGCTCAGCCGGAAGTTGTATCGTCGTTCTTGCTAGCTTTACGTCTCGGTGTCAGAGAGTCAGGAAACAACCTGAGCCGTGCCGCTGCCACCGCGGCTGCAGTTCCACACACAGCCCGACCCGGTATGTGCACACAGAGGTTAGCGTCTGACAGAGGATGGAAGAACATCTGAAGAGGATATTAACTGTCGGATAAACCACCGAGACGGAGAAAACGCTCCGAATTCAGGCGGGAATCATCCGAAACCGTCCTCTGAGAGTGCAGACAGACCTGTCATGGGTGTCACGGTGTTTGTGGGCAGCAGGTAAACGTTAGCAGGTAGTTAGCCTGACAGCTAGCCGCGCTGCTAGTCACGCAGCAGGCAGCTAGCTTAGGTGGCTAACAGCAGCCGCTAACTTACTAACTAATTACCAAGTTGGGTTTAATGAACTGTTACCCCGAGACAACAGCCCAGCATGGGTGATTTTTACCCTGCAGATTGTGAACTGTCGCAGTAAACGACAATAAACCGCCCTTTTTGTTGTCTTCAAGGAGAAACTGGTGTCTGCTGGTTGATTGACAGCTTGTCACAGCGGGTTCTCCAGATGTGCAATCAGCACCAGGCTCTGAGTTAGCTCTACACAGCCGCAGGACTGACTGGCTGGCTGACTGACTGACTGACTGACTGGCTGCTGACCAGGAATGGCTGTCTTCTGGAACAAACTCTTGAGTGGACCCTCAACTCAACAAACTGCAGCAACAAGAGATGAGTTTCATGTTGGCAGTGAGGTGTCCCTGAAGGAGACACGTTGTTAGCAGCTATCAGAAGTTTAAGAAAGGATTCAGCCACGATCAAACGGGCCAAACCCACACACAAAAAGGAGTGTTTTTACACTGAAGTTAAAGATGAAGAGGACCGAGAACAAAAACAAGAGGAAACTCTCTAATGTGGAGCAGCAGCAGAGCGGTGTGGAGGACAAAGACGCGGTGAGTAGTGCAGTCAAGCTTTCACTGTGTCACTGTGTTATAAGATATAGAAGCTGGGAACTGGACAAGTTGGTGTCCTTGATCCAGGATGAGCCTGTCAGCACACGCGCAGGGCAACACTCTTAACCCAAATCATATGAACTGTGTGGTGCATACAAAATCTCACTGAAAATTACACGAATTACTGTTGATTTGAGCTCCGCTCAGTCAAGATGCTCATCATCTGCAAAGCTGCAGCTTTCTGCGGCTTTGCAGGTGATGACAGCCTGGTCATCTGCTTAAAGGACCAAACCGTTTTTTGTCCATTTTTAGCCAATAGGGCTGTGCAATTAATCAAAAATATTTTCTAAATCGCAGCAGCTGCAGCTTTTTTGATAAAGCTAAAATGCGTGTAGGGTTGCATGATTTGGTAAAAAAAAAAAGTCATATTGTGATTGTGATTTTGACTGAAATTGCAATATGATTAGTGGAAATGATCAGTTTTGCATTACAATTTTCAGGTTCACTGAAAAAAAAAAAAAAAAATCAAAATCGTGATGATGTGATATTTATCGCTGTCTGTACCAGACAAACTTGTTTTCTTTCATCTGGAGAGCAACATTTTTAGGGCAGGCCATCTCTGCAGCACTACAGAACCTCATTATAATGCTATTTTCTCACATGTTTGTTCTTTCTAAGAAAATTGTGATTTGGTTCTGGCTCTGTGATTTGGATGTTGCACTTGGCCATATTGCGATTTTATTGCAGTTGTGACAAGACAGCAGTATAACTGGGACAAACCAAATATTTTAGTGCTATAGAGGTACTATTGCCTTCAGATCTTGTCCTTCACAGTCGTGCATGAGTATAATTTAGGAGTGTGTTAAGTACTAGGGATTCATGATAAATAAAATATAGGTGATAAACTATTGGCCAATAATGGTAAATTTATTATTAGTCAGGGATGTAACAATATATCAAATATAACAATAAAAACTGTGCCCTGACTGTGGCAATATCTACAACGACATTACATGATTAATTCATTTTGTTTTATGCTGCACACCTGGTTACTGTTTGCCTCTCTGAAAGGCAGCGATCAGGGAGTTTCTGGGCATTCTTTCTCTTCCTTTATGTGTTCCTGCAGGTCTGCACGAATATTTCTTGGGATAAACTTTGATCTGTCTGAACAAATTTGTGATGTTAACACTCCAACGGGCAGACTGAAACGACCAAATTAAGATATGTTTTATGCTCAGTCATTGTGGACAGGTGTATGAATGTGCCTGAGTGAGTGAGTGTGTGTGTGTGCGCGTATCTGTTGGGTTGCTAGCGGAAGCGAGTGTAAAGGAGGGCACTGGGGGGGAGGTCTAAAGTGCACAATGACTGCTAATCTGCTTTGACAGTGAGCGGAGATGATGCGTTTGTGGTGTGCATCAGCTCGTGGAAGGAGGAGGGAATCTGCATTGGTATCAGTCTTTCCCCTTTGAAAATTGGAATAAAATAAATGTGATTTTTTTTTTAAAGATGCAGATATTGTACTTCTGGCATCACCTCCGTCTGCAGTGTTATATGCACAGTTTGTTTTTTTTGATGAATGGTTGTCACACAGACTGTGTGAATCATGGATCGCTCATTAGTTTCATAGTTCTGTGGCACTGCAAAAATATTTTGACTTTGACTGGCTTTAAGTCAATTTATAACAGATTTATTTTGATATTGTGTCACTGCAGCGATTAGTGTACTTGATTAACTGATTACTGCCCCTAACTATTAAATTAATCACCAACTATTTTGACAATTGATTAATCTTTTTTGTAATTCTTTGGGGGGGAAAAGTCAAAATTGTTGATTTCAGCTTCTCAAATGTAAATATTTCCTGGTTTCTTTATTATGAAAGCAGACTGGGGGTTGTGGACAAACAAGACATTTGAGGACATCACTTTGAGCTTTTGGAGACAGTGATTAACATTTTCACAATTTCCTAGACCAAAAAAACTGTCAGATTAATCGAGAAAAGGATCACTACATTTAGTATGTGGTAATAAGCTCTGAAAAGAATAACATTAAAGGTGTAGTCAGTGATGTGGGAGAAAACGAGTAGAGAGGTTGTTGATATTTGAAGTGTAAATGAATACAGACCCACCCCTGCCTTCATACTCCACCCCGGGCTCTACCCCCGAAGTTCATGGACGCGCATTGTCATGGAAATGGCCGTAGAAACCAAAGCAGCAGTAAAGCAGCTGAAATAGCCAAGTTGTGGGTTAGCACACTGCTAAGCTGCGAAGCTAAGGTTAGCTGACCCGTCAGATAACTGTACCCACAACTCGACTGCTATTATAAATAGATAACATCACAACAGCAGTAGATTTTGGCAGATTAGACAATATGATGAATGCCCGACGGCTGTTACTGTTATGTGAAGCACCGCAAAGCTAATGTTGCTCACCTGTCCAGCAGAAAGACGGCCATTTTGACCATTTTCTCTTGGGCTGTTATCTGCACCTGATGTACCGTGTCTCTCTCTTACTCTAACTGCGCACGCTACTCTACCTACTACTTCCCCTCCCCCCATGTCTGACCTGTGCACGAGTATGAACCGGTCCACCCGGGCATGAGGGGGTGGACCCATGTTTCGGTGGCTCGGTCTGAGCCACAGATTTACCTGCTGAAATTCAGAGCCCAGGCTGTGTATTGAAAATTGATTTTTTTTCTCAGAAGTGACAGCTTGCGGATAGTGAGGAGAAATACGGTGATTTTGACAAAAAGTGCGTCGGATTATGATCGCTAACTATACCTTTTAAAATAACTGTATCAAGATAAATGATCTTTAACATAGCCATGTGTGAGTAATCATATAAATGGTAAGCGACAGGAACACAATGATCATATACAGATATTACAGCTGGGTGATATAAATGAAGATAAATATTTTTGACCAAGTACTTTGATATCGATGGAGCAACAACATTGTATGAATGACTACTAGTGCTCTGACCAGTGGGTAAAGACAAATAGAACAGTCTGGTTCAAGTTCAGGAAATTACACCACTTTACTGTAACGCAGCCTCTTATGCCACATCATAATATAACTATCCAAAATCTAACATGACATCTAGTCTCATATCACTATTATCGATATATCAATATAATATCAATATAATATTGATTTATTGCCCAGCCCTAACAGATATGGAGGCATTATGCAGCTGCTTGAAGTACTGCAGCATTGATAAGAACAAGGAACTTAAGGTTTACTTTTATAATCAAAAGACACCAACAATAAAGTATTCCACAAACAATAAATTAATCATTAATCTTAAATGTGACTCTGTTTAAAACGATTAGCAATTAAAATATCTGGAGATTTTGCAAGATTCTGTGTGACTGTAGGTTAAGGAAGAAGTTTTTGCTTATGTGGATCCAGATTTCTTTGGAGGGATTTTGAGTGATGTTTTCAGCTGGGTTGGGAGAATCTTGCTGCCTTATTGGACGTGTGTATTCTGTCTGCTTTTTTTTTGTTTTAGTTTGTTTGTTCCACCTTTCATGCAGCAGTTGATTTCAGTCATTCATCAATTCATTCATTTCACAATCAGCTTGCATAAACTTGAAACTTCAAGTCATCATGTCTGCTTAACTCACGTCGTGTGGTAATGCAGGCCAGATTTCTCAAATTAATTCTCTGATTCAAGTCTGAAAGGAATCAAAATCAACGGCTGCTTGTATGAAACTCAAACAGCAGATGACCAGCGTTAATAGGCCAACATTATGTTTTATAGAAGCTCTTCATTTCTGTTTAATTGTAAAGATTTAGATTTTATTAGTCCTGGTTTGCAATAAATGTGTCTTTTTAATAAGAAGAGCTGTTTCCAAATATGAAGTCATTTCTGCATGAAGTCATGTTCCTCAGCCTCTGTATGTTTGATATCCCTGACTCTGGCATGCAATATTACCACACCACCACCCTGCCATTTGGGATGATCCGTGAACAATGAAGTAAAATGTAGCCCAATTGAAAAGATTTGACTTCGACTGCTGTGTTTCTTAAACATTTCCAGTTATTTTAGTATCAGCACTTTGTCCTAAGATCAACTTAACAGGGAAAATTAGTTTTTTGTTGCCAGGTTTGAGTCAAGGGAGGGGGGTGTTGAGTTTGAGGGAGTGTGCTTTATGGTACCATGGGAAGTCAGACAGATGTTTTTTAGCTGCTGCTGTTTTATGTGTTTTTGTGTGAAACAGTATGAAATGGACCAGACAGGGTGTTTTCATCCAGTGCAATTTATCTACGTATTGCTGAGTAATGAATCACGTCCCTGTTATGGTGCTGTAATGTTTCCAGGGCAATTTTCTGTAATTGTGTAACAAGATTAAGCCTAGAGCTGACAATTAATCTCATTATCGATTTATCTATTGATTATCTTTTGATTAAACGGCCCATCGAGACCAGCGTCTCCTCCTCCAACATCTTGTTTTGTCCAACAAATAATAGAAAACAGAGAAAAGCAGCACGTCCTCGCATTTTAGAAGCTGGACCCAGAGAATGGGAAGAATTTCTGTTGATAACATAGACAGTTAATCAGATATAAGTTGTTGCTGATACATTTTATGTTCACTGACTAATTGTTTTGGCATTGTTAACTGTGGAAATGTCTCTATTCTAATTTGCATTGTGATGTGATGTGTGGAAGATTCTGCATCGATGCAGTGACATAATCTATTGGGAGTTTGCAGCCTACACAAAATCATAACCTTCTAATGACTAACATTGACTGTTGATTTTATGGGCTTGGCTGGACAGTGAATTTATAAACAGGCATAGATGCTAATATCTTTAAGCACTGGTCCCATGGGCCACCAGAACGTGGGTAACAACAGCACAGAAAACTTAACACAGCCCTCCTTACTTGTGTTGTCCACTTTTCCCATGAATTGTGACGTGGTGTTTCCCGAAGGCATTGATTCCGATGAAACATGAGCTAGACTTCTCGGCTAGTTGAGGAAACTGGCAGCACACTCTGCAGTACATTGCGTCCTTACATGTGTAATACTCTAGCAACTTGAACCCCTGCTTCCATTCAATTCTAATTTTCTGTTGCTGTTTCGTTTTTCTTAATAGTCCTCTTTTGTGGTTTTAATTCTTCTGTAAGGATCACGTTAGCAGTTTGAATAGGCTAAGAAAACCCAGACCACAGAGCCTGACATATCAGTAACTACATGATGACGCATACTGTTTGTTGTTTTCGTAGAAAGCTGAACTAAATGGCGCAAAGGGCACAAGCCATTGGGCTATGGTTAATGTCAAGTTATGTTGCTGGTATTTTGAAAGCAGACAACTGGGCAGACATTTTTGGGGTTTTCAGCCTTTAATCGATTGGACAGTCTTAAGATAGAAAGAAGATGGGAGAGATAGTGGGGGAGAAGACACATGGCCACAGGCTCAAATCAAACCCATGGCTGCTCCAGAAGTCTCAGCCTCTATACATGGGATGCAAGCTCTGTCAACTGAGCTAACGGGGCACCCCATTTCGGGTTTCATGCACTAACTGGGAAGCACAAACTGGACAAGATGCACACTGTGTAAAATCTTAAAATCTGTCTCATGTTAGCCATTTTCACCCTGAGCTAATGTATGCAACCATAAATAATACACCGAGCCCCGCTAATCAGCCAAGAATTGAGAAAGTGCTTTCAACTTTGCAGTTCAACTCTGAGAGAGGGAAGAGAATCATTCGATCTGTGGCAGCCTCCATAGCTGAGTCTGATTGTTTAGAGTGCTTTCTAAATAAAAATGGATTTCAGATTTATTGGACTGCTTGCATTGATTGGTCTAAATGTAGCCATGCAGAAATATAGAAAATTGAGAGTGAGCTGCATCGAGATGCATTGTGACTCATTAGGCATTTGATCAGTTGACAGTTGAATTGAAGCTGAATCGTGAAGCCAGTGAAGATCCACACATTATACTGATAAAAAAATCTGTTTAAGATGTCAAGAACTGTAGACCAGGCACCAGCATCCCCCCCATATGTTTGACAATAGGAAAAAAAAAACTGGCAAGTTGCTTCCTTGTAAACAGAACCTGTACAAACATCTGCTGTTTAACTTGACTTTAATTGCAGTTATATGTTTACCATATCCTGGTCTGAAGGCAGACATACACACCATCACGTCTGACATGTCTAACGCATGTAACACACACAGTTCCTCATTTAGGAGCATTGACTTGTGAATAGATACAAACAGCAGCTGTGATCAGAGCCCATCCTCTGGCTTCTCCTCAGCTTTTAGACTGTCAGTGTCGACATAAAAAGCAGGTTTTAGCTGGTTACAGTTACACCATTGGGAAATCAATGATGTCATTGTCATTTCCTAACATGAATGTGTGTGTGTTGTTTAATATGTTGCCAGGGAAAGAGGCCAAACACACACAAACACACAAGCACACACAGACATCCTCTGCAATCAAAGAATCCGTAAGCTGCTTCTGTCCAGGGACCCTTTGTTTCCAGACAATTACAGAAACATTACACATGACCTGTTTACACCAGTCTGATGGAAGTGACCAGTACTGGACAGGTACTGTGCCTCATTTGTAACAGGAATAGAAATCAGTCAGCTGCATTAAAATCTGATTCAGGGTTCCCATATATTCTGGAAAGTATGATAAAGGAAAAATGTGACAGTTTCTCTTTGCTCCATCTTTACTCTTAAGTGATAAATTCAAGAGCTTAGAGTTTTTGTTTTTGTTTGTTATTTAAGTCTGGCCTTGTGTTTTTTCTCTACTTTGTAAAAAAAATCTGTCCTTGCTTGTTATTGAAGTTATTAAAAGTTATTGAGTTGTTTAAAAAAAATTACAAATAATAAATTTTAAAGTATTGTTCTTGTTGCAAGTTTTTCCATTTCTGAGAGCAGACCATTTGATGGAAATTCATCAGTTCATTAATTTGCATCTTCTTGCATCTTTTTTTGTGTCATTTCAAAAGTTTGCTTCAAATACGCTTCACAATTAGATGTAAACATGGCTGTTGTCTCTGTTTGGTTTGGCACATCTTTGGGAAACTGTGTTTTTGTTTGTTCACCTTAGAATTATTTGTTGTCTTGGAAAATTGCTCTTGTGGTTATGCACTGTTCCTTTATTAAAAACAAACCGCTGTCAGGACCTTAATACCTCCTGCAGAAAACGCTTCTACATCTGAAAGTTGCAGTTGCAGTTTCTGCCAGCTGATTGGCTGATAGAGCTGGGACGTTTCCAGTCTGGTATTTCTCTATGGTCCTGACCCATCCCTGTTTTACTGGTCACATATGTTCTCTCTGACATGGTTAAATGGGAGCCAGTAAAAGCAATGCAGTCCTCTGCACACAATAAACACTGTCAAACAATGTTCCTGCCGTGGCCTGACTGGCATTTATTGCAGTTGTGTGAACAGGCTGCTCGCTTCCTATTCCTTAGTGTTTACTTCAGCTCTGAAAGTTTGCTCTGTTGTGTTCAGTTCATAACAGATCCAGCAAGTCTCCTCTTCACTTTGGTAAATATTAGACTAAAATCGCTCTGAAATGCAGCCTTTCTTTGTTTACTTTATTTGGATATTCATTTGCATCTTCCAGCTCTTTGCCTCTGTCATTGTACGCTTGTGTTTTTTTTCTTTTTTTCTTTTTAACTTCAGTCCTTCCTTTCTTTATTCCTTGCAAGTGGCAGTTTCCCTGAGGTTAGGTTAGGGTTGGGTGTTTAATCTCACCACTTTGTTAATTTGTGATCGTAACAAACAGTAGACTTTTGAATGTAAAGCTGTTAATCATCAGACATTGGCAATAAATGCGTAGTCAGATTTCTAGTCCTTGCAGTCTTCTTAGATCAATTCTAATTTTGTTCTATTAATGCAGTATTTTATTAAATATGAAAAAGATTGAACATATGTTTATACTCAGGAATATAAGTGGAGTATTGAAAAGTGTATAGAGGGAGTTTACTGTATACTGTAACACTGTAATAATGGCTCTGCTATTGAGACAGTTTGAGTGAGATCCAGCTGTAGTTTAAGCATAAATTTCCTGAATTTGGCCTCTGATGTAAGACTTGTCAGCCTTTAAATGTTGCCTCAGTTTAAATGTTCCCGTGTGTCTTTGATGTTATTACCAGCTGCAAATCAAATGTCCCCCCTCAAGTAATTGTGCTTTGTAATTTTGACAGTATTATTCTACATTCCTTCTTCCCTTTCTCCCTTTTCCTCTGCTCTCAATGTTGTCTTACATGCAATCAAACACTGATCTGATGTAACACCGCCTCAAAATGTTGCCTGTATTTCATGGTGTTTGCATTTGCTGTATTTGGTACTTGGATTGCATTGCATCAGTGAGTTGCACTAACAAGGACTTATGCTGGTGCAAAGCACCTGAAAACAAGCCCAGGCCCTGATATCATCCAAGTGCAGAGCTGAGGCTAAGAGAGATACTCAATGACAAGTCCACTTGCCTGATGGTAGAGCATTTGGAAAATCTTTGTGTTCATAGATGTTTAAAATAGAAATTGAAAGCACATTTGCAAAACCTTTAGAAGCAGAAAATTTGCAAAACACACATACTAACACAGACTCAAAATAATGCAACCTGTTAAAGAGCTGTGTTCAAGCAAAAGCAAGTGGCATTAGTGATAAATCTGCAGTGGTTGTCAGTTTCTTTGCGTGTTGGTTACACAGGTTGGCAGGTGAAGACCTTTTGTGTCGCTTAAATGTGATTTGAGGAGTTTGTGAGAGAGCTACAAACCAATGAGGTGTTTCACAGTTTATAGTTAGTTCAGAAATGTGACAAAAAACAGGGTTCCCATGGGTGCTGGAAATCCTTGAAATCACATGAATTTTAATGTCATGTTTTTAAGGTTTGAAAAGCGCTTGAAATTTTAATTGCATTACTTTCATGATAAACCACTGCTTGACTGAATAGTTTGCTTTTTAGTAGAGCATAATAATTGATTAATTGATTGCTTGTCAACTATTAAATTAATCATGAACTATTTTGGTAGTCAGTATTCATTTTAGTTTAGACAGTGAACTGAATATCTTATGAAAATATTAGTTGCAGCCCTATTTTATAGATAATGAAATAAAACAAGTCCAATATTGGCTCAGCCTGGTTGCCAAGTCTACACATTTTGAAACATGAAACTTTGTGTTTTCCTTTAATGTGTCACCTAGATTGCTATCACAAAACATAATTTTGGTTGTTTATAGCACAATAGCATCTGATTTAATGTGATGATGAAGTTAAATAATTATTTTAGGATCGTTTTCAGCTGTAAGATGCCAGAAAAGCTTGAAAATGCACCTTGGAAACCCTTGCATTTGGCCTGAATTTGACTTCAGAAAAGGTGTTGGAACCCTGAGTAAAAGCGTCCCGCGAGTTCTTCTTGGAGTTACGTTTGTTGTTAAGCAGAGATGGGAGGATAATCTGTTACATCGCAGCACCTAGGAGAGAGATGTTGTTTCCAGTTGAAGCCCCCCCAGCAGGATCAAGCTAATTAGGGCAGACTGGAAGTCAACAGCGGATTAACAATGTGCTGTATTGTACAGTAGAGGGTTAATGGGGGTGGGAGAGAAGAGGGAGGGAGAGCTGCTGTGCTAAACACCCGGAGGATTTTCACTGGCTATGGAGCTACAGGCTACGCTGGCTCGATTTGTGTAGAAATTTACAGCAAAGGCTTTTAGAGTCAAGAGTAAAATCGACAGTGTTCCAAAATGCATTCATTTTTCAGTGAAATACAGTTTGGAACTGTGCATCATTGATGTTCCCTCAGCGTGAAGAACAAAAGGAAGAAAACAGCTGAGTAGATGAAAAAAGATCAGACAGAAACTAAAATCTGTTAATTTTTTTTTTTTTTGCTGTGGATGTTCCTGTCAGAGAAACCTAAGATGGTTGACAGAATGAAAAGCTTCAGTATGAATTGACCAGACTGGAGTTACTCGGCAGTGCAGGACTGTAACACTCACACTGACAGACCAGATGGCTCCTTGGACAGCCTGCCTAGCGACTGGTCTGACCAGTGTTATCCAAACATTTCATATTTTCTACATCAGCTCTCACATTTATTTGGCTTTGCAGTTTATGTGATCAGCCATCCCTCCTGCATTCGTTGGATTCCAGCCGCAGCTCAGAGGGGTTTTAAGTAACAGGAACGGAGGCCGTGTTAGAGCAGATTTAGGTCTGTCTGCTTGTTCTGCTGCGCAAATCACATCCTCCCTATCTGATCACCATAATAAGTCATGCCTGCTGTCATGATCGACAAATTAGTCCCAGGCTGTGTGCGACGGTGTGTGCGTCTATCTTCCCCAAGTAATCATAATACAAATAGGATGGACAGGACTTTGGTATAAGCCCTCTAGAGGCTGTATGTTGCTGTCTGTTGAGTGAAGAAACCCTCTTAAGATGCCAGTTATGTTTGAAATAATTCATTCAACGCAGGTTTTTAAAGACACTTTCTTAAGGCAGTGACACACATTTTGGTTGTATAGTTGTTTCTAGTTATAATTCAAACATCATGACTAATCAGAAAGTAAAAAGGGACAGCTCACCCCGTAATCAAAAATGTGCATTTTCCTCTTATCCGAAATATTATTTATCTATCTAGATAGTTTTGGTAAGACTTGCCGAGTTCTTATGATATATTGGCCGCAGAGATGTCTGCCTTCTTTCCAATATAATGGAACTAGAGGGCACTTGGCTTTTGGTGCTCAAAGCACCAAAAATATATTGAAAAAACTCAGAAAACAGCCAATGTCCACAGACCTTGTCGTGAGCAGTTTCATGTAGGAACTATTTCTTCCACCAAATTACAGTTGCCAACCGTATCACTACGCAGAAGGAGGCAAGCGTCTACTCTTGGCTCATGCTTTTGACAGCACGGGGTGTAAACAGTAATGGCGTCCTCCTCGGCTGAGCTGTAACCTCTGGTCCATGAGTAGACGCAGGCTTTCTTCTGTGCAGTGATGATGAAGCTGGCGGGTGTAGTTTGGTAGACAGAAAATAGTTCATAAATGAAACTGCTCACAACAAGGTCTGTGGATTATCTTGAGCAATTGGGTCATGATTTCTAGAAAGAGACGTTGCTGTTGGGTTTTTCCAATTGTATTTTTTTTGGCACTTTGAACACCACAAGCTGTGTGTCATCTAGTTCTATTATATTATATCTCCAAAACTTGGAAACTCACACTAAAATTATCTAGATTGATTAATATCACTACAGGTGAGCAGAAAAATATATATTTCTTAATTTTGTAGCAAACTGTCCTTTTAAGCAAGAAATGGGCTACTTAAATACCAGAATTATGTAATAATACACAGACATAATGTCACAAAAGGTGATGGTAAAATTCTGCCAAAAGAGACTTACTGTATGATAGTAGTGAGGATGTCTTATGACATGCACTATATTCAGTGTATCTGTCGTTCACTGTTTTGCCTGCTGTTATGTACTCAGTCATTCAATATCTGCTACTTTTTTATTGTCAAGCTAGAACAAATCTATATCTGTAGGTGGTGGGATCTCTAGTCTGAAAGGCCACATAGTTTCAGCACTTTCTGGTGTCCTGGTCAAAATGTGTTCATATCACTGAGTTTTAAAAACTGTTACTTACTGAAAGCTGGGATCTAATGTTTGGTTTGGATTTGTTTGCTCATTCTCTGAACCGATTCTTTCATGACTTTGGTAATTTTAGATTGTATAGATTGAAAAAAAAATCTTTTGAAAAACATGATTTCATATATAAAATTTCAAACAAGCCTCACTTGAGGTTAATGATCTCAAAGTCTGTTCAGTAGCCTTGGCTCTTTACTCTTTCTTGTTCATTAGGTATCTGTTAGGTTAACCATTAAACCTGCTTCCCTCCCTTGCAATGATGTGGGCGAGTGATTTCATTCTCTCATCCTTTAACCTGCGCTGAGCCTTCAGAGTGCAGCTGAGGAGCCGCTGAGCCAAAACGACCTCTGGGACTCCCAGCTGATAGTCGTCCCAGCGCTGCACAGGCCAAGGGACTGATTGATTGAGCCCAAATGGGTAATGTGTGCCATTTTTAGGGTGTCTAGAACGGCGGTAATGGGGAGTCACAGATGCAGGAGGGTGAATGACATTAATTATAAAACCCCCATTAACCAGAATTATAACATAGAACGGTCCTATATATCAATGCATATAAATGGCATTTATTACGGTGCAGCCTCTGATTATCTTTTGGCCATCTGTGTTGAGCGATTGGAGCAGGAAAAATTAAACCACACAATGAAAGAGACAAGAAACAATATTAAACGCACTACATTTGCTCTAATGTATGTGGTCTTGAGTTATTCTGCTCACTTTTCTGACCTTTTTTAGTCTGTAAAAGGTTCAAGATGTGAAGTCAGGAGTTGCCTCCAACCTTCGTGGTTTGTCTCTTTTAAACCTCATTGCTGTTTGTTAACAGCAGCTTTTCAACATGTAGCTTTAGATTAAGCTTTGGTCTATTAAATCCTAAAACAGCGAGACTCGGAGCCTGGTTTTTTAGCCTCCAACACAACATCCTTAATGAAGAAAATCCATCACTCTGCCCCTGCTTAGTGCCGCATTATGTCTCTCTGTTTAAACTCTCCCTCCCCCAGTCATTGTATCTGAGTGATGTGCTGATTTCACACTGAGCTGAATGCCACATTACTTTGCCATTTACTGAGAGAACCTTTACTAGATGTTCCCTGTCCTCCCCCTTTCTCTATTGTCTTTTTCATCCTTTCTCCTAGCTTCCTCTTTCTCCCCCCCCCTGGGCTTCTCCTTCTTACTTCCATCCCTGTAACCTCCCCTGCTGTCCACTGGTCTTAGTCCATCATACCATCATCTGTTTTTCATATAGTGATAAATAGTTTATGTCCTTTGAGTTTAATTTGCAAGCCACCAACAAATGCCCCATAATTAAGATTTAATTCCAGTAAACACCAAGTCGAGTTAATGACATAATAATGGACTCAGATGTAGCCTCAGTAATATAACAGACCTAAGTTACATTTCTCTAAAAACAGACACAGACTCCATGTTGGAGAAAGTGGAAACAAAAACAAAAGACTACAATAATGATGCCATGCCATTGTTCCAATGGCCCATTATTCTGATACCTCAACAGTCCAAAATAGGTCTGGGTAAAACATCAATATTATATATTTAGCATGATATGAGGGTTCTCTTTTCCTGGTTTTAAAGGGTGGATTATTCATTCCTTCATTGTTAATGTAAATTTATGAATTTACCAGACTGTTCTATTTTTCACCTTTACCCACTTAGTCATTATATCCTTTTGGTCGGTATCGATCGGTATATCAAGGTATTTGATTAAGAAATATTGTGATATTTGATTTTTTTTTTACATATCTCCCAGGACTAGTCTGAAAAATGTCTGACCAAAACCCCATTTGTCCACCAGCCTGTTATCCCGAAAACGCTCATTGCTCTGAACGTTCATACGTAACCTGATTGGTGTAACGAACATATTTATTTTAACCCAAACTATTATTCTCTTTTTTTTAACCCTAACCAAGTAGTTTTATTGGTCAAACCTAACAAAACCGCAACCATTTCATAACCATGTGTTTATTATTGTTACCATGACAACAGTGGTCATCTGCCTATGATGAAGTTCACCTGGCAAACATCACCTGATGTTTGCACGTCAAAATACAGTAAGCTGTTAAAATCTGAAAATTCCAGGAAGAGTCAGAGTGTGTATTTTTGGAACAACAGGCCTTTCAAGAATTGGGCTTTTTTTGGGGGATAATTAATGAATGGGCTTTTGGTTTAATGGAGCATTTTTTAGACTATTAGGAAACCAGAATAACAGGCAATCCCCCAAACAATGTGTTCCTGGGATCACAAGGCTTTGCAGGAGGTGGATCAGCATCTAATGATTATTTTCAGTATTGTTTAATCTATAAAACGTTTAAGACACACACACACAAAAAAGCTCATAACAATGTCCCAGAGTTCAAAATGGTGTATTCAAATTGTGTCTTTTGTCCAATTAACAGTGACAAACCCAAAGATTCTTCCTTGTTCTGTAATAAATGACAAGAAAGCAGCCAAACCTCTCATTTATGAAGCTGTTTGACATTTTTGCTTGAAAAATGACTGAAACAATTAATTTATTATAAAAAAGTAGTTTTTTTTTGGCGATCAACTAATTGACCAATCGTTGCAGCTCTAATGCTCCGTTTTTAAAGTATGTGCAAGTCAGGTCTGAGTTGATGTGGGAGATACTTGCATGAAACTATGCATTAGTTAAGTTTCGATCTATTTTATTTGTGCAAAGTTGATTTTTTTTTCCTCCAAAATTTAGAAATTGTGTTTGACCAATTAAAATCTGTTTCAGATTAATCATAGTATGTGATTAATTGTAAATTAATGGTAATGGAAAGAGACTTCCTCAAATACATTTCCCTTGATACTACAATACATTTAAGGCTGGATGATATGAAAACACTGTGAGACAAAATAAATCTGTCAGCTGCTCTTTCTGTTTATGAATTTTGTTAATGTAATATTAGTTTCTGTAACTCTTGCTAATGTGGTGGTTTGTAGAGGCTGAAAGCGGAGATGAAATTCATAAATACTAAACTATCCAGGGCCCATTAAGTTTTATGACCAGGTGGCTCGATGTTAATGTTGAACCCAGGTGTGTGCATGACTGCGTGTGTGTGTGTGTGTGTGTGTGTGTGTGTGTTTGGCAGTTCTCACTCTGTTGTAAAGTTGAACATTGGAGGCAGTGGTTTGTTTTGTTGTGTCCCCTGAAGCCTGTTTGTTTGTGTGTTAGTGACTGAGTAATATCAAGTGATACTTACCACGGTGTGTTTGTGTGTGTGTTGGGTTATCTAGTTTCCCAGTGGCTGATTAGCTGCATGTTAGCTCTCAGTGTGGACCTCAGAGTGAGTGCAGAAGCAGGACAGATGGAGGGAAGCTGGAATGTTACAAGCAGAAACCTGCAGGGTTGATACTGACTGCGGCTGTTAGAGTGAAAGGACACGCTCTAAACATCACCATGATAATCTACATTTCCACAGCACTAATTCACACTGTTCACACTATTGTTTACAACATTGCCATTCTTACTTTATTACTCAGAGCTTCTCTTTTAACAGAGATACTGTCCTTAATTCCAGTCGCTTCTACTTGCTTCTACTGTTAAGCTGCTGTGATTGAAACTTTGCACATCCTTCAAATCTCTGACATTTGAACCTACAAGATGCTCAAATGGTATAATCCCTCCATTTCCTGGCAAACATTTTATGTGAAGTGCTTCATTGACAGTCACTTGATTACAGTTAGAGTAGTGAGTAAGCAAAAACATTTGGAGTTAATGAGTGATGGAAGACAGTATTTTTTATCATCATTTCTATTTTAAATGATATGATTGAAAGCTCCAGAAAGGCAACTACATGGACCTGAAAATGAGGTTGTTTTTTGTTTATTTTTCCAAATTAAAATAAAATTAAAGTTAATGCTCCACTTTGAGTCCAACATGGATAAACAGTCCTTTAAATTGTCAGAAAAATGGAAATTTAGGCCGTCATACCATCATGACACCTGGACAAACTCCCTCAGCTGAAGAAGATTGTATGATCCAGTTGAAAGCTCCAGAACAGCCTCAAGTTATTGAGCCTTTACTTGAATACCCAGTTTTATTTTGAGAATTTATGGTAATCTCTAAAAAAATAGGTCATAATTACATTCAGCCTTGTTCATGACATAATCATACACATGGTTTTAGGACTGCAACTAACGATTATTTTCATAGTCGATTAATCATCAGTTATTTTCTTGATCAATAGTTGTTTGTCTATAAAATGTTGATGAGTGTTTCCCAAAGCCCAAGATGTGTGTTGGTCTCAGTGCAGTTCTGCAGTTTTATCTGCTCGTGGTTAAGGCAAGCAAAGCACAGTAAAAATCAAACCACCTGATCAAAAAAACAAGGTCAACATCACTGGGGTGCTTGAGGTGTTGTGGCTACAGCACAGATGGTGGCTCAATCATGTTGTTAAATATAGCAGCTGTAAATTATATCCAAAGAGCACAACTAGACCAACACGATTAGAAACACAAAATCACCTCAGGTCATATCCTAATTTAGTGCATGAAAATGTCCATAAATGAAACTCATTTAGTTCTGTGAAAAGGTTTCAGATTGCTTTAAGCTAACAGTGAATTAGAGAAGACATCAATACTGCACTTTGCATAATAAGTTGTATTGTGGTCAGGTGCATTAGGCAAATAGTCATGAATTTGGGACTTTAATATTTTAATTGCAAGAGTGTGAAGGGAGCTTCAAATGATCTTTATACTGATATATGTAAAACTCACGAATAGTATTTGTTTTCATCCCCTCCTCCAAAGTCTCAGCAGTCAGTTTAAGGAAGGGTCAGGCTCATGCCTTTCACAGCCACATGCTCGTGGGACTGCATTTGTGCACACGGAGCAAGAACTGCTCCCTTGCGAGGATGGTTTTCTGCTTACAGATGTGTTCTGCGCACTTGTATCATGTGCACACGTGGTTTTTATGTGGACGCGTTATGAGACTAATTAAATGCCACAAAGGAGTTCAATTTCTTGCTCTTTATCGGGCTTTTGCCTCTTTTTTTGGTGCAGTCAATGCAACATCTCCTTCCTTTCTTCAGAAAAAGAAGATAAATAAAACAAAAACAAAAACATAGTTGTTAAATAGTTAAATAGTTAATAGTTTCTGTATGAAACAATCACAACAAGGAGTGTGGATTATCTTGAATTACTGTTTTTTGGAAGAAGGCACTGGTTTTGAATTTTTCAAATGTATTTTTTGGGTGTTTCGAGCACCATAAACAAAGTGCCTTTGAGTTCCATTTTATTGGAGAGCGGGCAGACATCTCTATGCCCGATATGTCTAAAGTCTGCAACTCACACCAAAAAAATTCTAGATGGATAAATAACTCTACCGGCCAGTTGTAAAATATGTAAATTTAATTTTGGGGTGAACTGTCCCTTTAAAAGGATACTCCACTTTACATGATAACCCACTCAATATGTACTCACCTCTATGCCTGTCTCTTATACACATCTAGATGTGTATAAGAGACAGCTTTTGCGGTTAATTTTTAATGTCGCGGCTCGCGGACACTTGATTACACCACACAAGCAGGATGGAGACATTTTGTGTTTGTTTTGTGTTCTTTTTTTAACGTTTTATCTGTGGTCACCGTTCAATGCCATTGTACTGGATGAGGCTGCTACCCTGTTTTCTGCTGAAACTCCAGGATTGTTTTGTGAACTGAAGATCTTCACTTATCATCACATCGGCATAGGGGTGAGTACATATTGAGTGGGTTATCATGTAAAGTGGAGTATCCTTTTAAGGATAGGCTCTAGCCATCTCCTAACCTTGCACAGGATAAGCAGTATACCGGAGATACAGATAGTTTTCACCACTTGTTGGATGTTCCAGCTGAGTCAGAATAATATGTGGGAAACACAAAAATTGTGAGAAATGTTTTTGTGAATAGGCCAACAGATTTTGAAGACGTGGTTCCTCTTTTTCAAGTGCAAGTGGCTGATTAAGTCCATGTCAAAAGAGCCATTTTACCCCCGCTCTGACTGTGAGGAAGAACTTAAAGAGAGAAAGAAAAACACTTATGAAATCCACCCATCAGCCACTTTCACTACTTGTCTCAGTCAGTCAGTCTCAGTTGACCAATCAGCAGCCAGCATTCATTGGATGCTGGTGTTTTTTCACCCGCCTGACTTCCTTCACTGAGTGCTTTAAAGCACTGGTTTAAGGCCAGAACCTTGTTGTTGCGGCAATACTGAGAGAAATAGGGTGAGAACATGTGATGGAGGAGTGTGGAGGAGGCGTGTCTGTTACTCTGCCCCTGTTTCATGTCACACTGATCTCACTGTTTACACACACAGACTGTGTCAACACGCGTTTCATGAGCTGTTTGAGTGGGTGTGACAGTCTTTACAGCATGTTGATATACTGCGCTGTTGTAGTGTAAATCAAACACGCGTGAGCCATCTCATGCTCGCGGGTCTGTGTATTCGTGCCATGTTTGCTGAGGTCACTGCGGGCGTCCCTCCCTGTCCTGATTGGGGGTTATTAACCTTTGGGCTGTGGCCAGCAAAGGAGCTTCCAACAAAACATCCTGCTTCCTCCAGCTCAGCAGCTAACTATAGGAGCACAAACACACCAGTCAGGGTCTGAAACAATCACAAAACATGGACGCTGCTGATACACCTCAATCCCTTTACAACAGACTGCCTACAGTACTTACTTTGATTGCTTTCGCTGCAAGTTGGACAATAGCAGCATTTTTTTCTGGCTACAGTTACAGATGGACTTTTTTTAAAATGTCAGTCTATTCTCTGGTATTTTCATGATGCATTTACTGGCATCAGTTTTATTGCTACATTCACTGATTTAACTTTAACTTATCATTCTAATCTATACATTGGCGTCTTTCTCATTATCATACAGCCAAAGAGGCCCTTGATTTAGGCTTTAGTCTAGTCATAAAAGTGGTGGACAGTCCCTGTTGTTGTAATGTATGTGCCAGTGTGTCATTTAGGACCATGACGATAACCACATGACTGCAGTTACATGTTGCCTCCTGCAGGGTTGAGCTCATTACAGCCATGTCAGGAGTGGTCTACATTCTCAACCCTAGGCATTATGGGATTGATGGTGGACGGCTGTCAAACATTTTCAACACTGAAAAATGGACAAATAATTAGAGTTGTTAACGATCCTATATACATACTGATCTGAATGGTATCCATCTGCATTTGCTTCTGATCAGCCATTCTCACCAAAATTAAAGAACTGGCCCAGTGTAGAACATAAACACAATGCACATTTTTACATGTGTGTCTTACCATCCCATTGGTTCAGCTGTAACAAACACACAGCCTGTACTAAACAAACTTGTCACAGTCCATCATAATGTAGAGAATAGGGTTTTCCAATTATCGACTTCTCTGCATCGATCTGTAATCTTTCAAGAGAGAATCGTGATGCATCTAAGAATTGATTATTTTCCCCACCCCTTCATTCAAGTGGAACTTGCGCTAGACCAAAACTTGCCACCATGTAACATGAGGCAGTCTGCAACTGAGTGAGCTAGTAATAGATGGCTAACTCAACATGCCCTTAGTTTGGAGATATTGCAGGTTCAAAACACAGAAACGGAAGACAGCAAGTTGTGATGTGTAAAATTATCGCTATCAGGAGATATCCAAATTCAGTTGTCAGATCAGAACTAAAAAAAGTGCAGTGTTGCATTCACAGAAGACATTCAGATTCTGATTTATTATTTTGTATTTATTTTAAAAAGTGTCCAAAAAGACACTGCAATTCAAGGCTGGATTATAAGGCTTCGGAAAAGGATATGATCGCCAACATTGTACACAGAGGTAAAATTATTGTTAGCCTTTACTTTTCCAGCAGTTGGGAAAATAACAGACGAGACTTTTCTTGGTCTTGAGAAGCTGCAGCGTTTATTGACTTACACACTGTAACCTGTACGGTTCATTTTCTACCAGACATTATGCACTGCACTATTCCTTAAAGGAGCCATACAGCTGTTACAACAGTATTCTTCAATAAAATGTCGGGTATACTGTCGGGTAAATCTATCCCCTGTCACAGCTGTAGTTTCAAACACAATGCAAATATCAGAGTCAGTGTGATTCATAAAGCTGAACAGAGTCATCAGATATACCCTGCAGCTGTAATGCACAGCTATCACTGTCTGATCTGCAGTTTGCATCTGCAGGTGTGGTTTGATCATTAATGTCCTGGGAGTCATCCTGGTGAATTACTTTTGTTGGACAGACTGGTCATAAAGAAAAAAACAAAAGTGAAAGTGAAGTAATGAAAGCCCACACTTGAGAACTTTGTGGCTCAAAATTGACTTCATTTTTCACACTATCACCTCAGCACTTTCAACATAAACCTTTCTTCTGCAAACACTGCCCGGCCGTTTGATTGTACTTCTTTTTTTTTTTTTTTACACCAGAAGCAATCTGGGGCTGCAGATGTGACTGAGCTGAAACGTGTGATTATGCCACATGCTCACACACCCACATGGCAGGGACACGCCCGGGATTAAAGCATTCGAGTTCAGATATCGGTTTAATCCTCAGGGAATTAAACACGCGAGTGGTGAAGAGTAGGCCAGCGAGTTACAAAAGAGAGAGATTTCTTTCTTCAGTTCAGATGCTACATGCTAAGACCTGCTACTGACATGTTACAGTGTCAGATGGAGAGCAGGTGTAGCTGCAGAAATGACTCATGAAAGCCAATAAAGACTCACACAGACAGTTAAAATGTCAAGGTATTTAAGATGTGTGTGTGTAGGCTTCACTGTGCAGCTAAACTTAGCATGCTAAATGTGAAAATGTGTGCAAAGGATGTGCATCCACACATCATTTCCTTCGTTCTAAAAGGTCTCCATCCACACCGAACCACCTACACACACACACACACACACACACACACACACACACACACACACACACACACACACACACACAGACGGTCTGTTCTAGAAGTTAAAAAGTTAATTTCCATTTGAGAAAAATGTCAGCCAATTGTGGATGGAGGCTCAGAGTAATGATGTCCTACTTGCTGTTGGCTGTATTGTATGTCATTTCCAGTAAAGAAATATTTAAATGTCACAATATAAAACATATTTTGTCTTTAAACAGTACAAATGTAGGAAGATATTAAGTCCTCACCCATCTTTTACTTGAATGGTTACGTCTCCAGTCTGATCAGTATGTGGTGTTGTGTACACGATGGAACAAAAGCGCACATTTAACGGATTTAGTGTGGTCACTCATGGTAAGTTGGGACACAATGTTACTGTAGGTAAGATGTGATTTTGATCAAATTTCTGCTTTGCTGCAGCGGTGACTCACACTGATGCTCGGCGGTAAGACAGTGGTGTGTCCTGGTGTGTTGCTGTGCATCAACTTGTAATGACTTGCGTCAAGGTGCTGCCAATATGCGGGCTTGCATAAAAAAAGTGTTTGTTGTCCTATATCTCCTGTTTCTGCTGCAAGGAGGGTGATTGTAAACATTTAAGAGCACCATGGCATCAAAAACTGGCTGCCCTGCACAGTACATAGTACTTTATCATTTTATTGATTTACTGGAATGATCTCATAAAAGGTGTGTTCATATCAAAGCGCCTACGAGCTCAGGAAGCATTAAAGCAATGATAATAACTTACAGTAAATTCAGCTTCTGTACAGTTCAGTATTGTCAGGCTGGATGACAGAGATCACTGGGAGTCTGTTTCAGAGACTCTGTGACTCTGCTGCTGTTCAGGAAGATTAGTCAGAGCTCAGAAACTGGTGCAGTGTGCTTTCTCTTCCTGCCACACACACAAACACACACGACACACAAAACAATGGGCTCATACACTCGCATACCCATACACACCCACACACAAGAGAGCAGCACACAGTCTTGGAGTCTGTCCCATGACTCAGGTGAAGGTTTTGGCAGTGCTGCTGCTGCTCAGGTGGGATTGTTGTCTGCTGACATGTAATGACATTACCTTCCCCTGTGTGTGTGTGTGCGTGTGGGTGTGTTCGCAGCTGTATTTTATAGGAAACTATGAATATTGGATCAGACGCTGAACCAACAGATACTCACTATTAAAAGACTGAGTTTGGGATCAGGGAAACATGATCAGGACATCCTGTTTTGGAGGAAATGTCCGCAATGCTGCAGAATGTTTATTGGATACTTGTATCATATTCAGTGGTTCAAAGCCAATGGAGGAAGCAGCAGGTCAGTCTATATAAGCGTGTGGATGGCAGGTTGGTGGATAAGCTAATAAGCATTTGACTTTGACACCATTGGACACATCCTGTCTCTCCACAGCCCAGCAGGTGTTTCGATTATTTTTTTCTTCAACTTTTGTACTCGTCTATTTTTTGTTTTGTGTTCTCAAAAATACAGTTAAGTAACTGTAACACCAGAGACTGAAGTTGACTGAAGAAACTGTGGTTCTCACTCCAGTCAGTTATGGAGGAGCACTCAGAATATTAGCAGCAGACTAGCAGCTGTGTTTTGGTATTGAGGTGCCCATAGATACTGAGTTCATTCCTCCATATTTATATCGTTTGTTATCCCTACATTGCAAAATAAACAGTGACAGTTACTGGATCGTGGATAATCTAATCCAGTGATTCCCAGCCTCTTTTTCCTGGAGCCCCCCCACCACTCCCCCCTGCTTGTATCTGTGAAAAGCTGAGCCCCGTCCCAGGCTGCACTTTCACCAAAACACTAAGAGATTCATTCCAAAGCTCATCAATCAATTACATCATTTAGAACTGTTTACATTCTTGCAACCTTTTCCTTTGGTAAATGTCTCTATTCTAGTATAACCTTTTCTATTTTAAAAACCCAACAGATTACACTTAGACTCACTAGAGCTGCGCCAATTAGTTGATTAATCGATAGTCACTTGAAAGAAAATTGTTGATAATCGATTGATCGTTTCATGCCATTTTTTCAAGTAATAATGTCAAACATTTGCTGGTTTTAGTTTGCTAAAGGTGAGAGTTTGCTTTGTCATTTATGATAGTAAATGAAAAGCCTTTGAGTTTTGGACTGATGGACTGAAAAAAGAAGCAGTTTGAAAGAGGGCAGGATAATGTTTAAGTTAAGTATAAAAAATGTTCAGTAAATAGCCTGTTATTAAAATTAAAATACATCAGGTCTGCATATGTTCCTCCTACCACTGACATTAATGGATTCAGAAGCTTCTCTCCTTGTTAAAGTAACAACAGCGACTGAAGTTGTCAGCCCTACACATCACTGATTGTTTATCCAAAATCTCACTGTGTTCATATTTCATGAAAGCACCAATAGTCATCCCCACAGTATTATAGCAATATTGATATTGAGGTATTTGGTCAAATATATTGTGATATTTGATTTTGTCTACTCCATATCGCTCAGCCCTAGCTTGAAAAAACATAATTCAACAATTTCCCCTCGGGGATCAATAAAGTATTTCTGATTCTGATTCTGAAGACGTCATTTTGGGCTCTGGGATATTATGCTGCACTTTTTCCTCAATTTTCTGACCAAACAATTAATCAGTTAATTGTTGGCAGATTAATTACTAATGAAAATCATCATCAATTGCAGCCCTACATCTCAACTGAAATTAGGATCACATCCACTATCTTTTGCAAAACCTTGACAGACCTTTGTGGAATTAAACACTGAACTTCAGGAGAAAAGAGCAAAGGTGCTGTTTCACACAGCTTGTCATACATTCAATGAGTGTTGCTATTGTTTAGACTATTATCTACTATCTAAATTGATCATGAGGTGGATCCATCAGGATGTGGGTGGCTTATCACATCAGCTGAACAAGTTCCTGGGGAAAACCATGAAATTATTTTTTCCTTGACTCAACATGTGCTGTGTGGCTCATACTGTTTTACAGAGATTGAAATTTTATTGACCACAACCACAATGTCTTTCTCCAACCTTAAAATAATGGTTTCAAATTCCCATTGTTGTCAAGGAATCCAACTAAAACATGTTGGCACTGAACATATTGCAGCAGCATTACGTGTCTTCCAAAACATAATTACTGATGCAAAATAGTTTCATTATGAATGTCCCCTCAGGGATCATTACAGTTTTTATTACACCTTAATTACAGTCTAGGAATTTCTAATGTTGTGGAATTAATGTGCATGTGTGTCAACCTGTGTGTATTTGGGTGTGTGTGTTTGTTTGCAGACTGCTGTACACTCTTTGCTGACACTGTTACAGTGTATGCTAATAACCTCCATGTTTGTGTTCTGGCTTAACTCTCCATCATTTTGTTGGCTCGCCTCCTACCAACCTCCTCCTCCTCCTCCTCACCATCCTGTCTTCTTTCATTCCTTCTCTCAGTTTCTCTTTTTTCCATCTGTTTATCCTGAGTCACAGCAGAGCTGTTTGGTCTGGCTGATCACCTGCAGCCAAACTGTGAGTGTGTGTTGCATTAAGCACTTTGTTGAATTGAATTTGTTGAATTTGAAATGGTAGACCACATTATTTTTATTAAAAAATGGATTTTGTCCTGTTGAATTGAACAAATATAATTCCCTGCACTGACCAGAATGAACAACAACAAGATAATTCAAATGAACCTCTGTTACCAATAAGAAACCAATATCATCAAACATCCTGCATTTTAATGATGTGAGGAATGTGATTCACATAGACAGTGTTTAGCTCTGCTTTGTCCTTGGGTGATTGAGACAGCCAGGCTATTACAATTCATTGTTACTGTTGCCTATTATATGAAAAGTATTGTCTCTGCACACTTCCATTAAAATTATCGCCAGGAGCATTTTCTCTTGAATAAAATTATTACATCCCCTTAAAGGATAAAGCTTGCATTATTATATTTTCACATTGTCAGAAAATACAGCGAAAAGACCAAAACCAACAGTATGTTAGTCTCTCTCTATGCGTGCTGTGTTTTCAATTGTTTTTAAATTTTAATTCTGGTTTTTGACAATAAGACAACAATGGAGGTCTGTGGCACAGAGGAATTAGATTTATCAGGCTTAGCATACACACACAACACTTGTTAGTAGGATCAATTAATTATTGGTTTGGGTAGTTTGATGGATTTGTTGACAACAAAAAAATATGCACAATGTCACCAGACTTAATCTGTTTATCTTTTTAAAGCTGTACTTTGAGGTTCCAGCTTCTTAAATGTGAGGATTTGCTGCTTTTCTTTGTCCTTTGTGACAGTAAATGAAGAATCTTTGGGTTTGGACTGTTGGTTAAATAAAAGCAATTTGAAGACCTTACTTCAGGCTCTGTGAAATTGTGATGAGCATTTTTCACATTTTTTGACATTTTATAGACTAAATGATTGTTTATTACCCTAGAATACCTCCTTGATTCCACTGGGCATGTTGCGTTTGTGCGATGGTTGTGATCTGTCCTCCACACAGCTTTATGCCTCATATATATATATATATATATATATATATATATATGTATGTATGTATATGTATGTATGTATGTATGTATGTATGTATGTATTATATATATATGTAAAATCGCAAGTCTTTTATTTTGAAAACTGACTGGATTCTCCGATTTCCTGCCTGGTTGATCTGCTATGCAGCTTGATGTGGCTTCCATCAAAATTTGACGTGGCTTCTATTCTCCATGGAGCAGAGTGGAGAGTCACTTTTGGGACACGCTGAGGCACTTCTGGTTGAATCACAAGCGCTGTGTAGAATGTGGCCACGGCGCAGCCTTAACACGATGCAGCCGTGTCCTGTGGAAACAAGCCATAAGATATATCAGACTTTGGATACACTTGTCATGGATACTTGTCAGTTGGACCAATTAATTGTTGGTTTGGGTCCTTTAATGGCTTTGTTGACAACAAAAAACATGTGGAATGTCGCCACACTTCATCTGTTTATCTTTATTAAGCTGTATCATGTGAAGAAGAAGAAGAACTGAAAAGTTTTTTGTCCCTTAGTTCAGAGGGCCCCAAACTTTTTCATGTGAAGGACCCCCAAAATAGATGCACAATTTGAGTGAATGTTGACTTAAGGAATCTCGATTGAGTAATTGTTTTTATTTTTAGTTTTGAAGATAATAAAGTCTTCATAGTCTTCATCTTTATTTAATAAGGAACTTCAGGTTACAGTGAGCTCTACACAAGGCAACAGATTAAAAATAAACAGTCAAAAAGAAATGGAAAACTAAAAAGACATTAATTGGACCACAATCAAATAAGTCAAACAATTTCTAGTAAAATAACATGAAAGAAAAAAGTTAAAACTGAAGTTAAATCAGGATAATATCTTAATGCTAGCTCATTAAAAGCAATGCTTGTTTTACATAACATGAAAACTACCACTGCTGACCTTGCTTGACCTCTATCAAAGCCCCCGTAGGCGAGGGGGGCTGAGGTGCTGGAGGGTCATGTCACTTCAGGACTAACATGGAGACCTGTGAAAAACACTCCATTAGTCTCCATGTTCGCTGATCTTTGACAGACAGCTCGGGCCAAGAATGAAAACACAGAGCGCTTGGTTAACCGCTCTAACCCAGCGGCCAAACCACACATTTATACTGGCAGTCAGCGCGGCAGGACCCCTATGGGAATAATGTAGCATGCTAGCTTTGTATTACGTAGTCTGACTTTGCTTTGGAAAAGTAATGGCTTGCCACGGCGAATTATGAAGATGGATCCCATTCCTGCAGTCGGTTGGATACAGGAGGGGAGCGTATGAAAGCACTTGATTGTTGTTCCTCTGAGTAGCGTGAGAGGCCCGTGTCATTGGACCGAAAGCCAGAGCTGTTGCATAAGTTTCTGAAGATGATGATGATTAAAACATGTGGATGCCTCATTGATCTCATAATGCATATGTCAGCTTTTTTGTCCTTGTTTCATCTGCTGAGACAGATCAGGTTCAGGTGCACCTCAGCAAGTTCAAATCAAGAATCATCAGACTTGAGTTCGAGTCTGATTTAGGTGAAAGATGAAGTTTTGAATCCAGAGGCTTTATGTTGCCAGATATAACACCGTGGAAACCTCAGAGTCCTGGCAAATGAAAACCTGACTTAACAGGCTGGAAATGTGCTCTGAATGGGCCGCTCGCTCTTGTCCAAACTGCAACACTCCCTGCGTACCTTTCTGTCACTTTTAAAGGCCGTTTCTCCTGCTTCCATGGCTCAGACTTGCTGTGCTGCCAAAGTCCGTGTTGTTTCTGTTCTTGAAGTTCACATCTCACAGCACACTAGATCTCCAGAGGTTGTTCTGTATTTCTGCATGAGATTTTAAAAAAAAAATGTTATTGGACCAAATGCTGAGTTTAATACCCAGCTTCTTCAGTTTCGCTTGTCGAGCTGCCAACATATCACAGAAGTCATATATAAACACAGAGAAATCTCATGAGTAATACATGATATAAAATTTTCAAGGATAGAAGTAAAATTGCAGTTGTAGTAAGGCTATGTAGACCTTTCAAACATGGGCAATTCATAGTGTTTTACAGCTAAAACCAAAATGAAGAGGAATAATATTAGAAAAGTAGACTACGTTTCAAGTACAGGTACACTTCACTTAAAACTATTTTGCTATTTTAACTAAGTTGCATAAGAATATGCATTTAACACCCTATTTGGAAAAGGAATGATGGCACTACAGTAGGTAATGACTGAAAAATTCAGAAATTTGTATTTACTGTCAAAATGAAGATAACATGTGATTATCCAAATTAACTGGAAATGTTTTGTAATTTCATTTTATGAGTAAAGGGGAGCTTCAGATGGTTTGGTTAAGTGTTGAAGATTTTTTTTAAATGAGTTATCAGTACACTCCGAAAGGAGAAGCAAATTTAAAAAAGTGTGTTGTTTAAATACAAATAGTAATTAAAGCAGCAACAATAAATCAAAACACTTTCCAAGGCTGTAATCTCAAAGTTGTGCAGCTTTGATAGTGTCATAAAAAATGTCACAGTGACACAATTAAACAAGAATTCTGCTTTTTTTGAGTGTATGAATAAACTATGAACTGTATTCAGCATCTTCTGCGCTTCCTCCAAATTCCTCCTTTTATGTGCTGCAGAAAGCCTTAACGAGGACACAGCTCGAAGCCATTAAAGCACCCTCTGCCCCAGTTGTGTGTCTTTGAAATCCTGAGCAGACAAATTACATCATGAATAAGAAGAGCATGGAGTTTATGCTAAGCAGAGTGGAGCTGTGAAAATCCAATTTGCTGGTTCTTCAACCTCTAAACAACAAGCTGCTGAGGGGAAAGGCATTTGGGTGCTGCACACTGAGGTTTTTGTGTTGGCCAGGCTAATGTTTAGTGACAAGGTTGTCTTTGGGTTTCAATTCTCTTGATGATGCCCACCCAGCACAGAGCTTAAGGTGGTGCTAGTGGGAAGAGCTGCAGAGACAGAACACTGAACAGTCTCTTTTCTAAAATGGTTCCCTTCATGAAAACTGCATAGATGTACTGTACAGTGTGTATGTGTTGCAAGGTTATTAAAATGTATAATATATAAAGAGAGCAGACAATGACACTTCTGCTCTTCAACTACTGCTTCACCTTTCACCTTTGTCTGTACCAACAAGTGTAACATCATTATTGTCTTTAAAGAGTCAGGGTGGCATCTAGCTGTGTGCTTGCAGACACCTCTCCTTACCCTCCCTTTCCAAGCGGGTAGGAGAACTTGGGGTGGCTGCAAAACTCCCCAAAAATGCAAACCCCCTTCTCTAGAGCCATTTCTAAGGTTATGAAAACACAATTCTTATTTTCAGCTGATTATACACTAGGATATATTGAAATTTTTCAACCGACAATGGTAAGCCCTTCTATCGGCGATATCTTCACCCCACCCCCAACTTCCTCCAGTCTCAGCCAGGAGATGTGTGCATGCGGCACATTTACTGTTACGTATGCTACATACATTCACTACACCCAATAAACAAAATAAACTCAAAAAGTGTCAAGAAATTAAACTGGACTGAACTGAGACGAGCTTAATTGGCTTGTTAACTCCTTGTAAAACACACTTCATTCAAACTCAACATAAAAACATGTAAAACTCACCTAAACTGTCTTTGTTAGTCTGTTGACTCATTAAATCCTTAATTAAACGTGTGGAAAGAGTGCAAAGAGTCCCAGCTCAGTGCACTCATGGTCCGGCTGACCTCCGTTGACATTGTAAGCAAGCTGAATGGTAATTACTCAGAGAGAATCATGACTGGTGGACATGCTGAACAATAAGCACAAATTGCGACCACAATTTTTTTTTATTCACATGACCCAGATTGTAAGAAAGGGCAGCCCGCAAAACCATGCCGTGGTCATCTAACGATAAAAGGATCTTGAAAGGTATGGATGTCCTCCAGTGTTCCTGTGTTTGTGTCTCATTGAAGATGATGTCATGGCAGTCTCAATTGGTGTTGCTATGACGATCAGCGAAGAATCCCACCCACATTTAGGGGGTACCTGCAGTGGAAAACATCTGGTACCAAAAGCACTTTGAGTTGAGGTGAGACATACCATGCAGTGGAAACAAAAGATTTGTCTCCAATCATTGTCTGGGAAAAAACATCTAAAATTTATATGCTGACAAAATACTGCTTGGGTCATTAAATGTAGCTTTTAAAATCAGATAAACTCATATCTAGCTATCCAGACATGATTCTGGTAGTGAATTTCAGACACCCTGACCAGGTGTCTCTACATTAAGATGTTATCCACCTCTGAGTCTGAGTCACACTGCTGCAGACACACGAACACACACAACGTGATTCTACCGAGTCTACACATACACTCTTAGACACAACACACCTGACACATGAACACACAGAGAATGACGAATGAAGAACAAATTTCTTCGTTCTTCTTTGTGCAGTTGGGTCAAAGCCAGACATTTAATGAGCTTTTATTACTGTGGCCTAGCTGCTGTATGAAAAACCATTTAACTCCTCCATCCTCTTTATTATTCTCATTGCTTTACAAAGGCTGATCTAAATGCTAATGGATGTAGTGTGTCTGTGTGTATATGTGTTCGCTTTGTGCCCTGCTGTGTGAGTGTTCATTCCATCATTTATTCATGAGTAACTGGTGGATTTTGAACCAAAGATGCATCGTGTAATCGATTTGTTTTCTGTTTCGCCTGATATGTCCAGATTTTTTTTTGTTTTTTTTGGAGCACATCTGAAACTGCATAGATCAACGAAATGTTGTGTGCTGCAACAAAATATGAGTCCGCAAGTTTTGTTCTTGATTATCTGTCCCTAATTAAACAAATATTTGCTAATATCATCATCTGAAATGTTAAGATTTGCTGCTTTTCTCAGTTTTATATCATTTTAACTGAACCTCTTTGGGTTTGGGGTCTTTGGTCAGACAAAATGAGCACTTTGAAGAAATTATGGTCAGAAGTTTTCTCTTTTTTTGACATTTTAAAGATGAACAATTATTTTTGGTTGCTATTAGAGCCACACGTTGACCAGGATCTCTCCATTGATCAATCTCAATTTGGATTAATTTGGATTCAGTTTTATTTAATTTTATTTGAAGCGATTCTCAAAGATTCAACCACATCCCCTCTCTCAATGACATCAGATTAGCTCTAGTATTTCATAATTATAAAAGTGCCTCCTAGAATTTATCTTTGGAACTAAAATTTCATTTTTTAATTGTCTTTTATTTATTTATTTTGATGTTGTCTTCCAGGGAGTCCTCGTTATTCCCCAAGGTTGATAGTGACGATAGGATGTTTTATAAACTATTGTTCGTATTGTTGTTGTTGGTAATTTCGCTCCAGTTGTGACTTACGGCTGAGCAGCCTCCACCAGTCACATTACTGTTCTGTATTTACAAAGTCAAGGTAATGTTATTGTTTGTACCTGAAATAATTTCTATTTAAATTAGGCGTGTCACAATTACAACAGTAAATTGAAAATTGATTGAAATGAGCTTTCAATTACTCTAATCGAAAACAAAAGCAGGATTGTCAACTCTCCCAGTATTTTTTTTTTTCTCTCCACCCCTGCCTATTTGCACGCATCCTAAGGGAAAAACAACACTTCAAAGACGGCACAGCAGCTGCACTTTTCACCACTGGAGTCGGACATGTGTCTAATTCTTTGATTGACCCTTGCTGTCCATTGTTGTTATGATTATCTAGCAGCTCGCTCAGTGTTTCCACTGGTAACATTTATTCATGCTAAATAGCGTTTCACACAACTCTACTGTGAAGCGTGCAGAAGGACACCGTGGCAATGTTCCATAAACAGGGACTTTTTATTTCTCCTCTGCGACGGTGAACACACCGCATGGCCTTTCAGTAACTCTTATTATCTTCTTGACTAGCGACATTAGGGCTCACTAAAGTAACTTAACAAAATTTTATGGTTTGAAGCTTTTTTCTGTGTCTGCTGGCATCAGGAATTTCACAGAAGAATCAAAAAATGTAAATGACTGCTGTCAGGGCATTAACCAATATCTGATAGTCTAACAATGGCATAGCTGTCAGTGCTGACAAAAGTGTTTAAAACGTAAATTGAATTGAATTGTGACCTTAAAATCAAAAGTCAAATTGAATCGTGGATTTGGAGAATCTTGACACCCCTAATTTAAATAAAAGTTAACTTGATATTCAATAATTAATCAACGACAGGATCTGCCTTTAAAAGTCCACAATCTGTGACCTCTAATAAGATTCTTGAAACTTAAATTGTAGACTAAATTGTGCACATGTGTCTGCACCAAAATATGCAACCAAGGAAAATAAAGCGACACCAGTCAACACATGACTAAGGGCTCAGATGCGCAGAGCAGTCTGGTTGCTGAAAATGTCAAAAATCAGTGTCTTTATCCAGCCCTGGTCTATAGTTTCTGAATTCTTTGTCAGTGAGTGGTAACTTTAGAGAAATCTGTTTCATATTATCCATGACAAAGCGGTCAGCTCATGTCTAGCTATTGGCCGACAGGGAACAGTTTCATTACATCCACAATCCACTTAATCCCTCTCAGTTTATTTCAGTTCACATCATCAGACTCCATCTCTGATCCGCTCCCTGCAAGATAATTCAGTTCTTCAAACAAACTGATATGTGAGGACTGAAATGACAGACTGGATGTTTTCCAGCTGAAACACTGAAGTTCACTTGAACCAGCTCTCTTCTTGATCATTACAGTCTTCCTGTCACAACAGCATGTGTTTGTTTGAGGAATGAAAAGGAAAAACCTGACCTTTGTGTGCATTTAGCCCATCCTGGCACAGACGATTTGCTGAGTGCAGTAGGAGGGAGGGAGGTGTGACATTTTACAGCGTGACATTTTCTGAATGCGACCCACTGTTCACTGAGAAACCTCCCTCCCCGTAACATTTTCACTCCTCATTTTTGTCTCTTCTCGCTGTATCCAACACTTTCAAACCTGTTCCCTTTTTAATGAAGAGATCCACAGCAACCGTCTGGTTATCTGGACTGTGCTTCAGCAGTGGTTTATTTACCTCTGGTTCCCCGGTGGGACTGTGCTGGCCAGTGAAGGTCACATCACACTGGGAGAGGGGGCGTTAAAGGAGACAGGCTGGAGGTCACCTGCTGAGTCTGACCTCATATTAACACGCACCTCATCTATCATTCCTCTGCGTCTTTTGTTGTTTTTTCTTCTGTTGTTTGTCTTCTGTCTGTTCTGATTTTGCTTCTCCAGTCATTTTTTGTGCCCTTTTACTATTTTCCCCCTTTTTTCCCCACTGACTAGCTTTAGCTTTGTGTGGTGTCAGTAGTTTTGTAACGCTGGAGTAATGTACAAGTGTTTGGAGCTGTGTTTCACTCCATCTTCCTGTTCTTACAGTCATCTAACAGACAGCAGCCTGGCTGATAATGCTGAATATTGTCGGTTAGTCCCAGTGTGTAGCAGTACCCACGTGTAGGCCATGCTATGACTAGATAAATTAGACGCCTTGAGTGCAGCACACAGAGCCTTCTTATTTATTACTGTATATCATATCATTCATATCATTCATTTTCCACTGGTATTTCTTTCCTCTCGCTTGCTCTCTAATTTTGACCAACAACCTATATTTTATGTTAGCTAAAAACAAATATCTGTCATATTATGCTGTGTACAGATGCCAGTTGTGTGGTTTGTGTTTCCACCTAGGCCTGCTTAAAGATCTGAACACAATTTGAGCCAGACGACCTCCTGATGTTATGATGTGCTCAATTTACACCTTACTCTAACACGCATTTTTCCTTATCTGGATAACGTGTCCAGATACAGATCACAGTTTTACACTGTGTGTAAATGGAGTTTGAGTGTCCCATCAACATGTTTCTTATACCCACGGAACACTGACACTCTTCTCTTTTCATTCATATACAGATATTTATTATGTGTTGTAAACCTGCAGACATACTGACAAGAAACAAACAATTTTAGATTTTTCTTTTCTTCTCTTCTTTTTCATGAAAACTATTCCAGAACATATATAGTACCAGTGTAGTCAGGACACCTAGTTGAGCTTAAAGTTTCATATTTTTAAGGTTTGCATGTATGTTCATGTAGTAACACAATTGACTTTTATCTGAACCATAAAAATACTCCATTAGCTTTTGTTTGAAATGTGAAAAAAGAGTGATGTTTTTTTCTCTAAGGTGTCAGGTTTGGCTGAGCCTACAAAGTGCTGAAACTTTCTTGTAGATAGGTCACTGAACAGACAATAGTCACACATTTCATTTGTCCTTTGGCCAACGTATGGAGTTAACCTTAACTGGCGGTTACAGGCTGATAAAATATGATACCAACCATTTTCATTTCAGTCAGTAAAATCGATATTTGCTGGCTAAAAATGAAAAGCCTGCAAAAAAAAAGATTAAAAGCCACAGAACCTGCAGTGGCACAGTAGGAAATCAACAAAATTGATGTAGTGGACAGGACACTATTTTTCAGGTGTAGACCAGCATGTGTTGACCTTTGCAGCGCTGACATTTTTCCACAGCATTGTTGGAAGCAGTGGTGGAGGACACAGACGTGGGCTGTGGTACAGCCAGGCAGCACAGGATGATGATGTAGAGCAGCAGGGGCAGCACCGTCCTCTCACAGCTCCTCATTATGGCTTTCATAATGTGATGCAGTCAGATAACAGAAACCAGCTCCGCATGGTTTTGAAAGGTTGGGGATATGGAAAGTTTGAGGTTGGCATTTTGTAGTCTAAAAAAGACCACCTGACAAAACAGCCTGTGGCTGAGTGGCCTCTTTTTCTTCCTCTTTTTGACCTCGCCCTCTGCCCCGATCACACTGTGTGTTTGGGAGGGCAGACATGACCTCATGGTGACCCAGCAGCATCCTCAGAAGGTCTCTTATCTCTGTCAGCCTTGCTTTGGTGTTGGCTGACTGTGGGCTTATCTCTGCAGCACTAACTTTTTAACTAGTGCCTATTTAATGTAGCTGACAGACAGTGTACGATTTCACAGAAAGGCCAGAGATCATTGACCAGATTGAGGACTCCCCATGGTGCCTTTAACCAGGGTCTTAAAGTTTAAAGATGAACTCGCTACCTGCCATGATGTGATCGCTGCTCTGACAGCTGCAGAACACAGAAAGAGACAGAATATTAGCTGAAGTAAATCCACTCAAATTCAGAAATAACATACAGAGCATGATTTTAGCTGCATTTCAAAGCCAGTTTCTAAATGTTTCTGTGGTCATTGTGATCTGACATGGCTCATTACAACAGGTAGTAAGCTTTTAATGTAGTTTGGTCCATAATTGGTCTCGATTTACTGATTCAGTTATATTTTTAGGCTGGAATCTTGAAGCAAAAATGGAGTTTATGAGGTTTGGCTAGATTAAGACTACAAATTTAACCTGTAGTGCAGAAATGTGTGATTAAAAACTGAATAACAAATCCAGAGAGATTTTCAAAAGCTTTGGTACGCCCCAAAGCAGCAGATATCTTAATGGCTCCATTTTGGATGGTTCTCCTATTTATGCAAAATGTACACCAACATACAAAAACACCAACCGTATTTGAGTATTAGAGCCCCTAATTAAACACTGCTAAAGCTAACCTCGATTTTAATAAGGCCCAGAGCCAGACACAGGAACATGTCCCATGTGGGTGTGATTTTGGGGCTGCACCTCATCTCTTGATCAGAGCCCCTCTGTCCTCTATTCTTTTCTCCAGCTCTGTCTATTTTACGAACTGTCTTCTCCCTCTCAGACACCATGGCAACGGTTCCTCTTTATATTGTAATATATAGGGATGCACAATAATATTTGCACGTCATCGGTATCAGCCAGTAAAGGCTTCAAAATTAAATATCTGTATCGGCCAGAAATGGACGTATCTGCTGATATGACAGGCCGGTAAGATGACACTTTAATTATGCAAATGCGACGTGAGAATATCTGCAGGGTGGAGGCTTTTTAAAGTTTCTGAAATGGATAGCAAAGTCTGTAAAAGTACTGACTCACAACTTGATGAAAATATTGTTAGGCTACCGACCTAACTGGCACCCCAAGCAACCGTTCATACCGCTAGAAATTCTCTCATTGTCTGTTCTGTCTCTCTGTTTCTGAAAAGAGCAGACCTGCAAGGAAAGTAAGTTCATTCTCTCTGAGGTGTGGGCGTAGTCCGTGGAGCGAAGGGTCTGTGGTGAAGTCGTTTGCTTTGCTTCAAGGTCTGAACTTCTGCCCAAAACATCAATTCAGAGGCTGTAACACGGTCAGTCGTTACTGTATTGGTACGGTTGCCGTTAACAACAGTGCTGAGAGACAGAGGGGATGCTGTGCTGTTACTGATTAACCATAAAACTCTGTTTTTTTTGCAAAGATACTGATCTCACCGGGAACAACGGGAACACAGAAACTATAAATTTGCCTGGAGTCCTGGTTCCAGACCCAAATCACTATCAAATCATTCATCTGAAATCTGGAGCACTTTTTATTGTAGAACAGGGAGCAGCATGAGGAAGCTGTGTGCCTTTTTCCTCCAGCCTCCCCAAACAAAACTATGTGAGTGCTAAGATCATTTGAAGGAATTTGAAGGAACATTTAGCACACTTAAAGTGCCATTAAGAGGAACTGGATGCTTATATTGGAGTGGACACGCTTGGCATCACGTCAGTACTGATGCCAGGAGCTTTTTGGAGCTGTGTTTTCTTTACATGGACTCATATTTGACCGGTGGTTGTTTTATGGAAACATGAAAATCACAATAACATTCCTCACAGTTCTCTTTCATGTTAGGACATGAATGAGATTTTTTACAACACACAAAGTCTTTTGATTGTGGCATTTAAGCTCATTAAACTGTGTTATTCTCCCTGCTGTTATGTGAGGGATTGTGAATTGTTTTGGGGATTTTTGTTTTTAGAGTTCTTGGAGACTTTCTTTGCGTGTGGACAAACAGTTTTCCACAAACCACAGCTGAGGAAATACAGCATTTGTCCTGGCTCACTTCACGCTCCTCTCTTCATCATTCACATCCATCTTTCAGACTAGTTTTCTCTATTTTCTGCTTCCTTTTCCTTACATTTTTCTCTCTCTGTTATACTTCTCCCTCCCTGTTTTCCCTGAGTACCTTGTTCCAGCTTGAACACAGCTGGAACACATCAGCACTTGTATCGGCTCTGATTACCGGCCATATATTCACACACACTCTTGCTGAGCTCTGACGCAGCACTCCAGCCCATTTCCCCCACTGACAGACAGGAAGCAGGTATGATGCAATGTAATCCTGCTCAGACACACATGTGCTTAATCTCATGATGTAACAGAGTTCTCCCAGTTCACCCGGCAACACGAGGCACACTCTTAACCTGTTCACCTCCAGCAGCGATACACACACACACACTCACTCACACACAGTTCCAAAATCTGTAGGGTCACGTTCAGACTTGTGTCTGCCTCAGACTCCCCTCAAAAATTTGTTTCCAGGACTTGATGTCAAAACTTTTTGGTGCACAGAGTTTGAAAAGCTGGCAATTGACTCTTTGATCAGATAATTTTGCCAAGTTCTTTAAAGGTGCACTGTGTACAAATAGTTGTTTGAAACTTTAAAAAGATATCTGGAATAATTACAGAATATGAAGAAATAACAGTTTTTACATTATGTCAAAGATGTCCATGTTCTGTGTTGCAGAGATATTCACAGAAGTTAGTAGGGGTGGGGAAAAAAAAAACTTATTTACGATTCCTAAATTGTTTTTTGGATTGTTTTTTAAAAAAAAACAACGTTAATATAAATAACTAACCCTTAGTCTGTTAGCTTAATGCTAACACATATTAGGAATTCCCATTAACACACTAACAGAGTCTAGAATCACAGTTGGGGTAATATTAAAAAAATATAAATTTTGCTCAACATAAAACAACATGATTGTTCGGACAGTGAGGCATATATCTTCTGTACACATGTACCGATTGCAATTTTCGTGGACGATTCTGATTTACTTTTTTTTTTTCATTGACATGCCAATTCCGATTTTGGCTGATTCCGATTTTCAGTCTTTTTAAGAACTATAATTGACCGAATACACAAACATTTTTCAAACTTTTCTTTAATGTAAAATTAAATTAGATGTTCATAATAAAACACTGACTGTTAGATAACATTTAATTTTCTCCAAAAGTGCTCCAGGTCAGGTCTTATTATATCATTATATTATGTAGGAAAGGTGATTTCACATGATCTCATGGAAGCCGATGTAAACAAACCAGAGATAGACACGGTGCAACAGGTTGCTGTTGTAAAGGTTTACGCTGGGAAAAAACACAAGGAGAAGTTAAACAAGTCTGGACTAGAAAATGTTTGAGGACATGCATCAACACAGGTTGTTTATTCTTCATCTGGAGGAGGTGAGATTTTAACTGTCAGTCTGTGAACACTAGTGTGCTTTAGTGAAACCATCAGCTGCTCAGCTGATCCGTCTTCTTATAGACTGTCGGTGTCGCTGCATGCATGATGTCACCATGGTACCAAGCACGTGTGTGAATTTGACCGGCACAGAATCGGATATGTAACGCTGACTGGCTGGTCATTGGTCAGGACTGGTCAGGCATAAAACCAGCCAGTTTTGGGCTCTGGCTGGTTGACTGGTGCATCCCTTATTTCCTGTGGATACAAATTAATAGCTGCTAACCTCACATGCTAACCAAATCTGTTACTCTGGCTTAGGGATGGGTACCTTTCACATTTGAACCGATACGGTACCGATACCCGGTACCTGCGAATCGGTATCGGTACTCAATGGTACCAATTTTCGGTACTTTTGTGTGTGCTTGTGTGGTAATAAATGTTAATTTGTTTAATAATAAAATCTCAAAAATCTTCAATGTAACATATTTATTTCTCAATATATAAACTTTAACAAATATAGCAAAACAACATCCAACTGTTTGTGTTGTAACATCGCAGTTGTTTCACAAATTTCATGAACAACATGAAAACCCTTAACTACAACAACACAGTGTTTTTTCTTAATAATGCACAAATTAAAACCCAGCTCCACGTACTCCTCTTCCTTTCCTTTCCCCTCTGACTTGTAAATATTAACGTTACAAAGTGCGAGGAACCGAGCTGATAATGATAACTAATGCAAGTTAAAATGCCAAGCTAACGTCACCAGGCTGCCGGCGTGTTAACGGTGCTGAATACAGGAGTTGTAGCCGACCTGAGGCTGTCGAAAGTTGTACAGTCTTCAGCCTGTGTTGTGTTACCTCCTCAGCTTTGTAGCTCCTAACCGTGGTATGGAGCAGCTGATTGTAAAGCTAAGTGTCGTTGCACCTTAGCTTGGCTCGTTCTGCGCTGGTAACTAGCAGTCCGGGCTATTCGCACACACACAGAGGAGGAGAGGCGGATAGTTGAACACACATGGACCGGACCGGGGCTTTATTCAGCTCTTTCCTTCCTTCTGACGTGACAACACAGTACTTTTATGGCTGTAGAGTTGAGCTTCATCACACTGACTATACAACTTACAGTAGCTAGAGCTGGCGTTACTTCTCACACACTTCA
>JAJHUR010119649.1:6238-44572 GCA_027495735.1 Lutjanus campechanus
TTTTTTTGGAAAGTTATAAAAACACATAACAGAAATAACCTCTCCAGTGAGTTTAAATCACATAAAAAGAGGATGGTGGCATGTGTTAAGAGAAAGTGTGTCAGTGCCAAGGCGCTGCCTGCCTCTGCAGACACTGTATAGCCTGCAATTTCTGGGGAGAAAAAAAAAAAAAAGAGCATGCCAGTATAATCAGCTATAACGCACGATCATCTCTTTCAAACCCTTCACTCCGCCCACAAGATACAATCCTTCCATTCTTGTATTTTTTCTCATTCACTCCACCAGGATGTCTAAGAGCAGGACGCACACTCACTCTGTTTGGACAAGAACTTAATACCAAAATCTGGACACTTTTTTAAACCTCCTGCTTTGGATTTGGAATAAGCTCTTCCTCTTTTTTTTCCCCCCTCTCTCTTTGATGCTTTTCTGAGGATCAGACAGAAAAAGTTGTGACAGATTTAGAAAGCTGCAAAAAAAAAAAAAAGTCTAGAGAGAGACAGACAGAGCTTTGCCCCGGAGGTTTCTGAGGAAGAAACAGGAGACAGATAAAGAGGCAGCGATAATCTGAGGGGAGAGAGACAGACAGACCAGGAGGGAGGGAAGAAGAGCACAGCTGTTGTGTGAGGAGAGAGGAAAATATAGATAAAGAAAGCGAGGAGGTGTACAAGTGTGAAGGGCGAGGAGAAGAGACTGACGACTGGAAAAGAAAGGGAGAGAAAAGGGGACACAGAAGGGAGAGGGATAATTCAAGTTGAAGGTCAAGAAAAGACATAAAGAGAAGATAAGAGGCAAACGGAGACAGACACCTGACATCAAGAATGGGGACGCAGCAAGACAAGAGGAAAGACTTCTTCCTCTGAGGTGAAAGAAAAACAGGAGCTGCGTTTGACGCGAAGAAGAGAAGACGATTTCCTCATCATGTTTTATTCAGCTGGTTTCCCAAATTCAAACAACCTGCGCCGGAAGAGCAACTTCGTCCCAGGATAGAATGAAGAGAGGCGCAAAGAGATACCTGCCGAGTCTGTGATACCCTTCCTGCTCCTCCTTTTCCTCCTCTTATCCTCACACCTCAGACTCCACCACCTCCCTCTCCTCCTCCTCCTCCTCCTCCTCCTTCTCCTCCTACTCCTTCCTTTCTTTCACTTTACATTCAGCTTTAAATCCACTAACTTCCTCCTCCTCCGCCCTGATATCTCCTCTCCTCTCCTCCTCATCTCCTCACTATGTGGATACCAGCTTTGCTCCTATGGATTCTTAATATCAGCAATTTGTGCTCAGGACAAGACTATACAGACTATTACCCAACTGGAGACATGGGCACCGAGGTGAGACATTTAATTCCTCCATCATCTGTTAAAACTGCTTGGCGTGAACTCAGATATTGCTGTGACGTTTCTTATTGGCTTTAGACCAAACTACTGAGGAGTTTCACTAACTTTTACAGCTTTTAAATTCATGTCCACAAGGAACGTAACAATACCAAAAGTGCACCGTACAATAATACCACAATAAAAAGTGCACGATACGATATTTATCTTCTTAAAAAACAAAGAAAAATAATGGCATGAAAAAATGCCCTTTATTAAATAAATAATAATAATATAAATCATATGATAAAATGATTATGCATGTAATCATGGTACGGTATCAAGATGTTCTTTTATCGTGATATATGGTACATTGTTACATCCTTAGCATCTGCAGTTGATCATGTGCAGGTGACACATTGAAGGAAAAACTGGAATAAAAGAGTGTAGAAAGATGACAAATGCAGATGCTGGCATACAAGGCATGAGAGAAGAGAAATAGCCAGATCACAGCCCCGCTGATCGTCTATGGGGTTTTTCCCCCCACCATCATCAAAACACCAAATTACAGAATATCTTTTTTTTTTTTAGAAAAACTCCTGTTAGTTACGCTAGTAAAACTGTTTATCCAGCAAGTCTTGTTTAGATCAAGATCTCTTTTATAAGAGAGACCTGACCAACAAAGTATGTGTATTCAGAATCTTAATAAGGCAATTCAGTCACACAATGATCCATCCAGTGGTTTAAAGGGTAGCAGCAGCTGCATGAGCAAACAGGATATCTCTATAATCCAGTGTAGAGAGGGCAGAGGGTTGTATGATGGTTTTTACTATTTTGTAAGGAGTAGCAAGCATTGTTCCGTGTAAGCATCCACGTTTTTCAGTTCTTGAGTGCAGTCTTTAGCAAAGGTTCAGGAAGGCAATCTTTTATCTAACCAACAAAAAATGTTTATAATGCTTTAATGTATTTAACTATCAAGGAAGGAATCGCTGTCTGTCTGTCTGTGTGTCCTTCACGTATCTTGAGAGCTGTTCATCCAATCTACTTTACACTTGGCAGTTGTATTGCCGGGAACCTAAAGATGTGCAGTGTCGAATATGGCACCATTTAGACATGAGAACTGTTCATCTGATCGACGTCACACTTTGCCGGCGTATTGCTGAGGACACAAGTGTCGAAGTGCGAAGTTGATTGAATGAGCGGCTCTCAAGAACCGCGACCGCAAGCCACAATCTGCTTGTTATGAAAGGGCATTGCCTAAGTCTGTTAGATTTACATCAAGAGTAGGAGTCAGAGATGGAACATCAAAGTTCTGTGCTCTTGAGATATGCAAATATTTTGTTGTTTCGGAGTTTAGGACAAGCTCTGAATTAATAAAAGACCTTTTTGCAGTAGAACTGATGGCATACAAGATGGTATCGTCAGCGTAAAAACAGACAGTGCAAAGTCCCGTTAAAAAACAAAACAAAGTATATATACAGTGTGTATAGTGTAAATAGTAGTGGGCCCAAAAGTGTTCCTTTTGGAACACCTTTGACTTGATTTGAACCTGCTGGCAACAGCAGCCAAAGCCAGAAAGACATGTATACAGAAAGTAATGTCAAAGTTCTGTCCTCTTGTGACACGCGAACATACAGATGCATCATCAGAATAAAAATGGACGTTGCAATGTTCTGTTAAAAAATAACTGTGTATACACAATGTATGCACATTTGTCGGATAAATAGCAGGGGGGCTATCAAATGATGATCAATCAAATGATCCTCGTGAAACACCTTCCACTCGATTGAAAACAATCTGCAGAAACCAAAGCAAAGAAGTTTACTTAGCAAAATATTATGATCAACAGTATAAAAAGCCATTTAACAGTGTCACACTGTCAGCCCCGTGATAAACTGCCGATTCGCCTGAGGTGTAGCTCACCCCTTGCCCAAAGTCAGCTGGGAATGGCTCCCACCTCCCTGCAACCCTCCAAAAGATAACTGGCCGTAGATAATGGATAGAAGTATCAAAAGCCTTTGACAGATCTACAAAGAGTGCAGCAAATTGCTTTTTACCAAGTGAGTTGTCCACAACACCAGTTGCAACAGTTATTGTACTCTCCTGTGACAGAAGGATATTATTTTCCTGACTTCCTAAAGTGACCAGTGATCCTAGGAGACCACATGGGCAGGTATTAGAGGGCTTAGATTGAGGCCGATAGTTGTTATGGTCACAAGCTTAACCACCTTGATGTAATGCGTTCATCCCATCATCTCTAAGACACTTTTCCCCTAATATATGTTTTAATAATGTATATTATCATTATTAATATTGACTAAATCAACTTGCAAAAACACTCTTAGTAGTTGGAATCATTCAAAGGCTTTAATGCAATTAATGTGGTTGACTATTAAAGCAAAATGAGCTGCATTTCAGCCCCAGGTTATAAAAGTGGTGCCAAGCATGTTTCTGTTTTTATAAAGTTACAACTTCTTTCTATGGTGTAATGTCAGATAATACTATGAGCACAGTCCCATGTTAAAGAAATCATCTTTTGCTTTTGTTTCAAATGTCTTTACTGTAAATGTTGTTTATGAGCCAGGCAGGAAACCATTTGGTGTTAAGTTACGAGCTCTGTTGAATTCTGACAGTCGGCTTCTTCTATGGAAGTGTCTCTGTGGTTTCTCTTCAAAAATCTCTTACCGGCAGTGAGTCATTATACGTCATTTATTGATGTTATAATATTGGCATTGGGCAGTGACATAGTGAAACTCAAGTCCCACGTTTTAGTGAGACTGGATGGTCATCAGCTGCTCAAAAAGACAAATTAAAAGGAAACTGTGTTTGTGCGCAACAATAGCTTCATACATGAGATGTTTATACTGGAAGACAGCGCGAGTGACAAATGCATGGGTGTGTGCATGTGCGTGTGTCTGTGTGCCAGAAGTCTCTAATGATGGTCATTCGTCCATCATGACCTCATAGTCCCACAGCGATGACCTCATGTCATGTGATCACTTAACAACACAAAGGAGGGAAAGAGGAAATGTGAGATGACTTTGAAAGACAGAGAAGAAGAGAAGAGAAGAATCCTCTACTGTATAATTACAACATTAGGCAGAGATTCTCCAACATAGCAGCATACTGTTGGTTATTATCTGCTTGAAAAAGTAATAACATTAATTGCATTAATTCAGTGGTAAAGAGGCTGAGCTCAAATACTAAAATTTTGTGTGTAGATCAATGATGCTATAAGTAAAGGTAAACAGAATTCTTTCTTTTATCTTAGTTAAGTCACTACCTTTACTATTAGTTTCAGCATTAACATGTTTAAGTTTCTTCTAAGAAACTACTGGACAGGGTTACATCACCTGACAGGTCAACATCAAATGTGCAAGAATTTCTTAGCCTTGCTAGCAGCTTGGCTCGAGTGATGGCAATCGGTCAGTTGGGTGGCTCATCCATCATGTTGGTAGCCTGGTAACCAGATGAATCTATGAGCTCATGTTGCTCTGCTCCAATCACAGCCATTTATTTAATATGGGGCAGGTTTGATATGGTGACTAATAGAGGCTCATGAAACTCAAATAAAACTGTCAAACTCGGCTGTGCTGATCAAACGTGAGTCGAGATTCAGAAAGGCATTTCTGTTTTCTTAAGGAAACTTAAGAAGGCAAAATTCCTGTGCCAAGTTCTTGTTAACTACAAGAGGAAATTCTACAGAGGAAAAAACAGAAAGCATCCTGACTGGAATCATAACACAGTGGCGTGGGATGTACAGCAGGTGATTAAAATTACCCAGAACATCACTGATACTTCACTGCTAAACGTTAATCCCTCTGCCCTGATCGCAAACTCCAGTCTGCTCTGAGCGCAACCGCGGCACTCTTTTTTCCTTTCTCTCTTTTTCTCATTCAAACATATTGCAGCGCTTATGCATCACGCTGAATGAAAAACAGATCAGGAATATTCACACATATCAAAGGAAAACTGCAAGAAATGAAATGGACAGATGTTCTAGCGTGGCGTGAACGAGGTCATCACACAAGCGTGATGCTGATGTGACGTTTGCGGTCTAGATAAGGGGTTAGACTTACATACTATCAATCTTGTTTAAATACAATTCTTGCTTTGGAAGACTTGTAGATGTCACGGTGAATAAAGAATTTCATATTTGATCTCGGAGGGCAAAATAAAGACACAAACAAGAAAGATGAGGTCAAAAATGACAGAATACATTGAGACAGATGAGCTGGATGGAGAGAAATAGAAAGGGAGGAGGGCAGAAAGAGAGTGAAGAAGATAAATTGAGAGACTGATAACAACAGAGATCTGGTTTCTGTTTAGGTTGTGCCAGCTGTACCAGTCTGCTCCTTCTCAGCCTGGGAAACTAAACAACCACCCTCGCTCCTTGCAGGAGGAATTAATGTGTGGCCCTCAAGCGCGCACCTCCCAGCTGACATTTAGTCCCCACAGATGATACAGAGGCCTCTATTAACCGGCCTGTCACATGATTAACCTTTTATCTTTCATCTACTGTATATCCGCAGAGTAGAACAGAGTCATTTATCACGACGGCAGAAAAATCATTACACGCATGACTCACAGCGGGAAAGGTTTACAGCGATATCTACTGTCAACTGAGATTTCCTGAATGGACCCGGTCTATCACATAAACCCTTATCTGCGCAACAACAATAATAATAATAAATGTGGGTATTGTCTGAGCTGACAATATCCAGTCTGTTTGGCCTAATGCTGCATTTAAGGTCTCCACAGAAGCTTACGCAGGAGACCGGAGGTTGGTGGTTTAGCTTGTGATGCCGGGTTTATTAAGGAGGGGAACCGTGAAAGTTTTTCTCAAAAAATTAATTGATAAAGCAACTGATAAAACTTAAGAATCACAGAATTTATGGAAGTGGGGCAATATCGCATTGCCTTAGGTGAAATCGTTAAAATGCAGAGTTTAACTGTTAGAAAAAGGGAACTATAAAAAAAAGACAGAGCAGAGCAAGAACTGCAAGGCATAAAGAAAAGGCTGAGTTTATAGCTTCCTCGTGTACTTGAATGGAGCAATGTGTGTGTGTGCAGGTGAGGAGAGGACACACACGTACCCATAATAATTAACAGTAGCCAACAGCAACATGTTACAACACATTGGTTGCTGAGGTATTCACTGTTTATCCAGCTCTAACCACCAAAGCTTCGATTCTACAGGATGTACGTTTTCCTCCAAAAACCATGACACAGCAAAATCACCCTCAATTCTGACATTTCAAAATACAAAGAGTGCTGCATATCTATGCATTTCTATTACATTTAAAGGAGAAATACGTAATACATTTGCTGTGCTAAATCATTAAATGACCATGATATGTCATCTGAGATTAAGGAAATGCTAAGTTGAAACATGGCTTCCATGGCAACACCACTACAGGCTGTTTTTCTGTTTTAATTAATTAAGAAATTATTAACAATCTTTTTAAAGGAGCAGATGTTTGGAACGGTTAATGTGCAAACTCCAGAGTGTGTGTGTTTTCAGAGAAGGGGGCTCTTGTTTTTGTCTTGAGTCTGGAGAGGAAGGGGCGGGGGAGACAATTTGCTTCAACCATAAACTGTTGCACTTTGAGAATGAAGCTCAACAATCTATCAACCATCTTACCGACCTGTGATTGGCCAAAGTCACGCCTTGTCTCCAATATGAAGGAACTAAATTAAACTCTGTTTGTGGGGCTCAAAGCACACACACAAAAAAAATACATTTGAAAAACTAAACAGCAGTGTCCCTTTCCAGAAATCAGACCGCAGTTACTCAAGATAATCTACAAACCTTGTCATGAGCAGCATGCAGGAACTATTTTCTCTCTGCCAAACCACAACCACCAGCCACATCACCGTGCTAGCTAGCTCTTTGGTGCTATTGTTACAGTTCAGTCGAGGAGGACGCCATTAGGGGCGGGAAGGGCTATGATGCATTTATAAAATGATAAGCAATACATCTTGATGCATCAATGATATTTTTCTTACTCTGAGATAACTTGCTACTTTCTTGTATTTCTTTTTTTTTTAGGATATGCTTTCTAAGGAGTGATGTGATTTAAGTCGCGTGTGTCTATATGATTCTTTGCTGTCTTCCAGGCTCCAGTGTTGTCAGATGACCAGCCCAGTTTGGAGACAGTGACGAGTGTGGATCAGCTGCTACAGCTTCTGTACCCCGAATACAATTTACTTCAGCACTGCCTGAGGAGAAAATCGTGGCGCGTCTCCGCTTCCTCCTCTTCCCCCTCTTTTACCACCTCCTCAGCGAGCCCTTTAGTCCACTCTGACGATGAGGATTTGTGGGGTCAGCCGAGGGAGGAGGCTCTTTACAAAATGGACGGGACATTGGGAGGTAAATATTGAGATACATCCCAAAAAGTACAAAAAAAAATCATCACAATTTAGCACTAAGATGAGACAAATGTATTCATGGAAGCCCATAGAGAATCAGATCATATCCAAAATATGTCATACATACTAAGATTTGGTCCAGTGGTGTCTAAGAGCTCATATTAAAGGGATAGTTTGGATTATTTGACATGGAATACGATAATTCTCAATAATCAGTGCATTACCTACAGTAGATGGCAGTCGGCATGCCCTCAGATTGAAGAAGCAGAGAGGAGTACCTGCACAGACGCTAAGCAATGTCCCGCTGTGGACAGGGTCAGCAGCAAAACATATTTTAGCCACTTTTCAATATTTTCACTGCTTTACCTTGCTGTTAGACAGACTTTTCTGATGGGAAACTGACAGGAAAACCAAATATCACTCCCTCTCTCTCACTCAACCAGACTCCATTGGCAAAATCTGTAATTTTGTGCTGCAGAACACAGGAGCTGCTGGTCTACCACTGCCTCAAACTGTTAGTTTGTTTGTGTTATTGTGCGACTTTAGTGAATACAGACTAACCTTTAAAACACAGAAGTCACACAATAACACATATAAATGATAGAAAAGTAAATCCAGTGCTCTCTGAGGTCAAATTAATGACTTCACCAGTTGAGTTTGGTTGGTTTGAAGAGAGCATTAATTGGCTTACATAACAGTTTCCTGTTGGAAAAGGCTGTCTGATGGTAAAGTAAAGCTGTGAAAATGTTCAAATATAGCGTAAACTTCAACTGATATTTCTTAGGTGGGCCTTTGATGGCTAAAATACTGTTGCTGATCCTGTCCACAGCAGTAGATTACTTAGCTTCACCAAACTGGTGGCGTGCCAACTGCCATCTACTGCAGGTAAAATACTGATTACTGATGTACCAACCAACTTTTTTCAGCTCTGATCCTACATCTGAATTTGGATGTTGGATATTGTGACATTCACATGTGAAGCCGATAATTATCCCATGATGCATTGCTGAGTTTGAATTTGCAATTTTATGTTCCAAAATGCAAATGTTACTGATTGTCCTACGTTTGTAATGTGTTTGTCATGCATGGTTTATGCTGGTTTGTGTTGTCATTTTGTTATTTATGTGCTGGTTAAATAGGTTAAATAAATGTGTGCCTTTTTATCATTCCAGTCTACAGTACTTAAAAACTTTAACATGGACTGCAAGACAAATTTTATTGCACTGGAGACAGACAAAAGGAGGTGCTAAATGTAAAAAATGCTCAAAATAAGAATAGTTGGAAAGAAAACGGGGGAAAAAAATTAGATTCACTACTGGAGAGGCTGATGATTTCCTGCCATCAGCAGAAACCAGTTAACAACAGATGAATTAAACCCCCAAACCTCTGTTCTATCAGCAAACAAACTCCAGTTACCTAATCACATGTGTTTTCAGTCATCTTAGAAGAGATCCAGCGGACCTCATGCCAGCCCAGAGAGGTGTGTGTGGAGGTCGCCAAAGAATACCCAGAATCCACCAGTCAGTTCTACCTCCCTCGCTGCGTGGCGCTGCATCGGTGCGGTGGATGCTGCACCAATGAGGCCCTTTACTGCACCAATACAAGTCACACGCTTGTCAACAAGACAGTAAGTGGTGCAGCTGGACTTCTTTCTGTCTTTTATCTACGCTGTTGGTGTTTTCTCCTCTTACACCCCAAACTGCCTCAGAAAAGAGGACAGAACCCAATCTACCCAGTTACATAACACACTCATCTGGATCACAACCCGCCCCACTGCAATGAGACACCCTTTGGCTACAACTGGACATCAAGTCAATACAATACAGTCACGCACAGTTGCACAATCTTGCAACCCTTACATCAACTTTTACACATTAGCCGAAACACACGTCCTATGCAGCAATGTTGTGGAAGAAGCAGAAGAAAAAAATAAATAAAAGAAAAAAATTCTGTTTTGTTGCACAATCTACAGACGCACACACACCTTTGACCTTCATCTTTCTTCCCGCCAGTTGATGGAGCTGTCCCCTCCCAGGATGGACCGCTCCGTCGTCATGGTAACCTTCGTTAACCACACTTCGTGTGAATGCCTCTCCAAGCGGCCGCTCCACTCCATCATAAGACGAGCTGCAACAGATCACCTGTGAGTGAGGAGTGACTCGCTTTTATAAACATTTATGAGTCATTTTTCTGGTATCAGTGCATTTCTAATGTGTGTGCGTGTGTTTGTGTGTGTAGGTGTTCCCCGCCCGAAGTTCCCTGTGCCTCGGGCTCACTGTGGGATCCAGTGAACTGTGTGTGTGTCTCTACAGACGCCATAAACTACTCTGAGGCTGGTAAGTATTTATGAGTCACGTTGGCCAAATTATTCCGTTTTCTGCTGTGGCTGCAGCAGATTAAGTCACCCTTAAGGGGTTTTAAGACAAGACATTTGTGTTATACCAGGCTCTGTTGAGTGTTTCTGACCTTTTGCTAATTTTTTCTGGTTTTCTTGTGTAATACTGGATTGTTTCAGCTCTTCTGGCCTCTCAAATCCATTAAATGAATCACAAGCTTCACGTTAAGGAGCCAGAAAGAGCGGAAAATCTTTCAGGCTGGCTCTGTTTTGGGGTTTTAAATTAAGAAAGAAAGGCTTTTTTCCTAATTTGGTACTACAGAGGCAAATCCTAACTAACTTTAGGAATGCTCTCATGTTTTACTTCATCCTATCTCATCTCGGGTTAGGAAATCCTACATTATCAATCCAACATCGACGTTTATGTCAGTTACCTTGCAATCAACACTAGTTTTCTTTGTAGTAATTTTTTCAAACATACTGAAACATATGTTACATTGAAACACATTGAGCAAAAACCACGACAGGCACTTAACTTAAAGCTCCTACGATCCAGTGGAAAAGGTAAAGTTAGGACAGTTTATTTAATATTTTGGGAAGTTAGGATCCTTATGTAATAGACTTTTCCTAAACTAAGTTAGAAAAGGAATACTGTTCCTGGAACTGTTTATCTCTAATGGGATTTTTCCTAAATCAGGTTCTCACCCTAATTACCATGGTTACCAAACAGTTCTGCAAGTTAGGAAGTGTTTGTAATGCAGCCTCTGGTTCAATACTTTTAACAAAAACAGGTTTTGCACTCGTCGAATGCTAGAATGTAGTGAGAATGTTCGCAAATTAAAAATAAGCGGCAAATCATAAGCAGAGAAAGAAATGTAGCATTATGTTCTCAATAAAGGGTTAATGCCAGGATGTCAAATAAGCAACATGCAAAGCTTAAAATTGAGCAGTGCGTTGCATTACAAAAACAGGATTTACCTCATGGGTAAAATACTGCAGGTGGACCGGTGTTTGGATAGTGTGATGAGCAGCAGGGATCTGACACGAGGCTGCAGAGACTTAAACCTAGAAACGAACACAGAGACACCAGGTGATTTCACTGATGGAAGTGGAAACCACCTGCCGCAGACTTCGGTAGGAATGAAAACCTGCACGAGCTCGTTCCTACACAGTGTAAACCCCCCTGCAGTATGGAGTGCACCAACACTCCCCAAACATGTTGTAAAGGCTTTTATTTCTTTAAGTGCGTCTTTAAAAAGTGGATATTGTTCCAAGGTTACATTGTGAACTAGTTTACTGCAGTGTCATCAAAAATGTGTCTACACCTTAGCTGAGCATGTTTTGGGATGTGAGCCAGATTTCGGTTTAGGCTTCAAAGACTTTTTTTTTTTTCCCTCAAACATCCACTGCCGCAGTCAGGTGATGATGATGATGATGATGCCTTGGCGGAAAATGAAATGATATGAAATGACTCGCCCCTGAGGGAATGTTTATTCAACTGTAACGTGAGATATGAAAGTGTCTCTGTGGCATTTTGCTTGTACAATCATGCAGTGAACTGCAGTGCCTTCCATCTCCAAATACTTCTTCTTTTTCTAATAATAAACCGGGAAAGCTTCCAAATGATTAGACATACAAATTCATTTTGGATATATATGATTGCTTTGGAGATAGTACGGCAAACCAATTGGCCTTTCCTGGGAACTGTGTTTAAAACTAATGTTTCCACATGGTCTAATAGAGTCTAATGTAGTCTAATAAATGTAAATATAGAAGTATTTTCTTCTAGGTATGTGAGACCTACAAAGTTCAAGTGAGGATCTAAAATAAAAAAAGAAAATACTATCTTCTTTTATCTTTAACTTTAATCACTAAAGGCTATCTGAGGCTGCACTGAGGCACACTGTTTAATATAATGTTTACCAGCTTCATCATCTTCGTTTTGCCTGTTAACATGCTAACATTTTCGGGAGGAGGAGGTTAAGAGATCACCAGAGTTATTACAAACGACTCGCTAATTCACACTGTTTTTGCTCTTTGCCAAAATCACAAGTTGAACAACCTGGGAATCAGTCAACTTTCTCCTTTCCTGTTTCCTGTACGTAGATAAGCTATGCGCTAGGCTTGACCATGTTGAAAAGAAAAAGTAATTCTGAAGATGACTAAAAGATGTTGCTGAGGGACCTGTAAAAGCAACCATATACTCACATCTCAAGTTGGGTAACTACCCAGCTAATCTACATCAATCTTTAGCTCGTTAGATATATCTGATTGCTAATATTAGCAAAACACTAGCTAGTTAATCTATGTAAACTGTCAGCTGGCTAGTTACAGTTACTTTTACAGGTCCCCAACAACATCTTTTAACTATCCTCAGAATTTGATTTTCACAAGGCATCAAGTTTGCTCAACTGTTATTGAAGCACAGATCAAAAAGAAGCAGGACTTTGGAAGGGTCATTTCATTCTCTCAGGACCTTGAATATCTGTAGCAAATTCCACAGCAATCCAAATCAAACAAACTAGTTAAGAGAAGTCATGGGATCACCAATGTTCGTCGGATTCATCCTCTGGGGACTGTAAATGTCTGTGCAATATTTTTTATAGTAATCCAGTTTTTGAGATATTTCAGTCTGAACCAAAGTGACCAACATAAAGACATTTCCATCACCAACAGAAAGACTAAGCAAAGCTGGAAAAAAAAAACTAAATACCTGTTGTTTTTTTTACCTTCTTTTCCATGTGGCTTCCAGAGGCGCTGAACTCAGGTCTGCTGGCCCTCTGTGGGCCCAACAGGGTTCTGGACGAGTCCACCTGCGAGTGTGTCTGTCGAAATGGACTCACCGAAGACAGCTGCGATCCAGGCTGGAAACTGGACCACAACAACTGTAAGGAGGGTTTCAGTTATTTAAAATATTTATATTATACTGTTGTTTGAAAGATCATCAAACGCCTTCGTTTCACATTCACACTATAATACACCAAACTGAGAGGAAAAGGGCTGTCATTCTGAAAGCTACCAAGCAGGATCAAGCCAGAAAGGATAAACACAGATAGGGGGGAAGTTTCGGGAAGCAGGGCTTTAAGGAAATATCTGCAGTAACAAGTCAGAACCCGACCACCAAATATTTAGCCCAACAACACTGACAGAAGTGCAGAATGCAAGATCTGATTAAGATTGTGTTTTCTGTTCATGTTAAATTCTTTCTTCTCTCAGGTGAATGCCAGTGTGAAGGTCAAGGCGAGGGGAAGCTGTGTCCCACTGGCCAGCGGTGGGACGAGGACCTGTGCGGCTGCGTGTGCGCCGCAGAGTGTCCCGGGAACCAGCCCCTCAACCCCGACACCTGCCTGTGTCAATGCAGAGAGAGTCCACAGTCGTGTCTGCGGCAGGGAAAGAGGTTCAACCCCAACACCTGCAGGTAGGCGTAGAAGAGGGCCACAAGTCTGTCCTCAGCCTGGTTTCAAGTGTCCTAGTGAGGAAAACTGAATTTCTCAGCTCTGCACTCGAAGCTCCCTGTGGAAAGGGGCAAGCAAAGACAGAATGTCTCCTTTGGGGGATGAAATTATCCCAAGTATCCACACTCTGGGTCTCTGCCAACCAGACCCTTAAGTTGTAGAACTACCCAAGTGGTGCTCACTGCAGAGCCAAATGGGTGGAGGTTGACCTAGTACAGCTCCACCTCTCTGGACCTCATGAAACTTCTGCACTCAGGGGTGTATACTAATCCTCTATCTAATTAAAAACACGTTCTCACTTTTTTTTTATGCTGCTGGAGCAGTGTTTCTGGCTGGGGGACTGGACCTCACACACCACTAAACAAAAACACAACTTTATAACTTAGATCACTGATTTTGGTGAAACTGGAGCATATTTTATGGATAAAATATTTTCTGTTTTTTTTCTCCAGTGTCCCAGCTGCACAGCTTCAACTTCCTGATATACAGATAACTTTACTTGCTCCTAAAGTAACTAACTGCTGCTAACTGTAGCTGCCAGGCTCAACAGCCTCCCAGTAAACACGTCCAGACCTGGACTGAATACAGCCTCTGAGACCAACAGGGAATACGGTTCCAAGGTCATTTATGGAGTTTATCTGCTGATAACTGTCGTGCCATTAGCTGAGTCAGCTAGCTACACGGCTAACTGAGCTAACTAGTGAATGGAACTACAGTTAGTAGCAGTTAGCAATAAACTACTTGAGCAAAAAGTAATGCTTTCTGTTCATCAGGAAACTCTGTAAATCAGCTAGTTAGCTTGATTAGCCACGCAGCTAGCTGACCAAGCTAACAACACCACAGTTACCAGCAGTTAAAACTCCATAAATTACATTAGTAGTGTATATTCCTTGTTAGTGTCGGAGGATGATTCAGCCCTGGGGCATCAGGAGCTAAACCTGGCAAGAAAACCACCTTGGTACTGTATTCCCTGTTGTAAACTGGCCTCCACTGGTCCTGAGAACAGCTTACAAGCACCTTGCATGAAGCCAAAAAAAGCGAGCAAGCATTATTAATTAATTTCAGCACTGATAGCAGCTGGATTTAATTCATGAACAGTTGGTACTTGTGACAACACTGCAATCATTGTTGTCAAAGATGATATTTCCGCTCTGTCAGCATCAAGATATTTTTAATCAGTCGTCTCTAAGGGACAGAGAAACCCCATCTTCCCCTTTTTTCAATCAAGGCTGTACAATATATCACATATATACGCCCTCTTCAAATCCATGTATCTACGTTTTGTTTCCAGGATGCGTCAATTCATCCGAGTTATTCGTTCCTCTTTTCCTACTTCCACAGTTGCGTAAAATTAAAACCCATGACCTGATGTAAACCCGAAGGTCCGGTTCAAACTTACAGCTGCACTACACTTAACATGAACACTGCAGAAAAGCACTGACTGCCATATGTGGTCCAAGTCCCACTCAAACTCCTTATAAAGAGTTTTAAGAGAGCGTAAAATATATTAGCGGAAATGGACGTGATGTAACATGGGCTCTAGGGCCAAAAGAGAGCCTGATCTCTTGGACAGCGATGACTGTGCTCAGTGTCTTAGAAACAAATTGGCAGTAATGATACAGTTGTACGGACCTGACGGATTTCAGAGCAGGTTTTCAGTGGCACTTTGGGGATTTGTGTGCTTTGATAACGCCCACTTGACGAACCATAATCTGTGGTCAGTGTGTCACTCTTGCCGCGCCACATATTTGTTCTGGTTTCCTGAGTCACTCCTTAAAGCTGTAACTAAGTGATTTAGATCTGTAGCTAAGGACAAGATAGTTCCTGCTTTACAATAACTTCAGCATGGAAACTTTTACTTTAAATTATTTAAAAATTGAAGCACTGTGTAAACTTTAGTCTCAACTACAGCATTTCTGCATTTCATCAGTTCATCATGACGTTACCTGGCTTATACGGCGATAAGGCGCTAACTCAGCCTGGTCAGCCCTTGGGGTACCATCACAACTCTTCATTCTGGGAGCTCTGCAAGAGAAAGGGGGTGAGGAGAGAGCAAGAGAGGCAGTCAGAGGGGGAGAAAGCAAGCAAACTCTCAATGGACATGTCATGCATTCCAAACTTGAAAAGGAAAAACCTTCTTTCTCCATTTTTTTTTCGTTCACATGTTTCCATATGACCTTTTATGGACACAGGGTGTCGACCGTGGTCTCAGCTGCGTGTGCGTGCTTTGCATGCGTGTCGTGGTTCCCACAGCTAGCATGCAAGAGATCAACCTTCCTCTGACCCAAGAGGCCTGCGGAGAGAGACAGACAGGGAGGCAGGGTGAACTTGATGACAGTGAGCAGAGCAGTCATCAGACGGGAGGGCAGGCTCGGAGACAGATGGAGTGACAGGCACAAGGAAAAACACATAAGCAGACATGAGCTTTGATATGAGCGATTTTCAATCGTGGCTTTATGTGGGAAAGTTCACGAACGTACACACATGTGACCTTTGATGGCAGAGTTTCCTCAACTTTCTCAGCTTCAGAGGGCTGAAATAAATGAAAAATGTACTCAAACTGAGACCCAGTATGAGTCCACTTTTGTCTTTTGTGTTTTACCTAGAAACAAAGTAGTAAATTCAAACGCTTCACAGCTTTTGTATTCTTCAGACCTAGCCAAGTTATAAAGCAGGTTCCGGGTGTAGCTGTTGTGTAGCGAACTGAATTAGCTAACTAATTAACTGACAAAGCTAACATTAGCTTGCTAATATATGACTGCTTAAAAAGAAGAGGAAAAGATGCTGCACTGACAATTTACGATGGCTTAATAGTTAAATTAAATATATAATTTGCCCCCCTAAAAATATTGTTTGGAAGTTACACAACAGCATAATAGCTACGGATTTACACCTCTTTAATAGCTCAGACATTTATTGAGTTTAAATGGTTCAAACTAATTTAGTAAATCACAGTTTGAGCCTTTCATTTAGCCAGGATGATCCCAGTGAGATAAAAGATCTCTTCTTCCAGGAAGTCCTGAAACTTGCTTGGGGCAACCAAATAAGACCTTTTAAACAGAAATAGGAGGGTAAACACAGGTGTTACCAATGATACTAATTAAGGTCCCTTTCCACTTAGTGTAACAGAGCCCCTCCAGTGAGCCAACATGCAGAATGGCAGCAACCTGACTCTGTTTGACCTGAATGGAGCCTTACTTAGTATAACAGGTAACATCTGTGTTTAACCTACTATTTAATGTCATAATGGCTGCTGTGAAAAATGTCCGTTCCAGCTCTTTAATGCAGATGAGACATTATGGGACATGATCATTCAAGCATGCACGCTCGCTCGCTTCGTTCTTTTCATCATTTTGTCTATTTTTTTTAATGCCTGATTCAACATCTGGTCACGGGAGGTGGTACAACAGAAGACTAAACACCTACTGTGATTTTGAAGAGGAGAGTTCCCACAGTTTGGCCCTATTTCTCCGCTCTCTGGAGAAATACTCCCTCTTTTTCTCACACTCTGACCCGTTTGATGCACGCACAAACAAAACTTGGATCAGGGTTTATCCAAAAGGGATGTGAAGATCTGAATAATCAATAGTATTCATGCCAAGAGATTATAATATAATCTCCCGTGTCCTCTTTTTATTTCCCTCAACCTCACCCTGTCTTTCCCTCCACCCTTCTCACAATACGTTGTCTTTTTTTCTACTTCGCCTCCCTCTTGATCTCGCTTTCTCTCCAATCTTCCTCCATCTTCTGTCTAGCTGTTACAGGTTGCCTTGCAGAAAGCCCAGACCTGTGTGCCAGGCTGGTTTTTACTACAGCCACCAGGTCTGCCAGTGCATCCCCAATTACATGAGGCCTGAGTGGAATTAACCAATCACAGGCGGACAGAGGAGAACTACAGATGTAACCATTTATTGCCCTTCAACATGAGGCTGGAAACCTTTTGGCCTGGGATAAGAGGAGGGCAGGAAAGTGGAACTACACATTTACATGTACTGGATTACAACAGACTACAAACAGCACTTGAGAAGTTTTATTAGTGCTGTCTTTGCTCTGACACAAATGAGGATGGGAGTGCTTCCCAGTGAAACAAAAAGGCCAAGACAGCCACCCAAATGCAGAAAAACTCATAAAAGTGGAGGAATCTCAGCCAAAGAGAGAAAATGAGGAGATATACTTGACTCTCTGAGACTCCGTCTTACATGTGTTGGCCTTTTTTCCCCGACACTAATAACACGATCCTGACTGGAAGCGACCAATCACACCTGGAGACTGCAGGAAAGCATGACAGCGAGGGCGGGATGGACCAATCAGACTGAGGAAGTGTTCATCCCCGCTGCAACGTGTTCGAGCACGACCTGCTGCAGAGACACGCTCATGACTGTGCGAAATGGAAAGTGGAATAAAATAATAACAGACCAGACTCCATGCTTTTTTTTTTTTTTTTTTTTCCTAAAGATTTTAAGGTGAACTTCACACGTTGGCAGCCTTGAGTCTTGAGATATTTGAGAGGTTGAAGGATTTATTTTGTGCAACCGCAAATTCCAAAACAGCTGGGATGTTGTGTGAAACATAAATAAAAACAGAATGCAAAGATCTGCAAAAACTTTTCAACCTATATTCAACTGAATACAGTACAAAGACAAACGGATTAACTTTATTGTTTTTGTAAATATACACTCATTCTGAATATGATGTCTGCAACATGTTCCAAAAAAAGTTGGGACAGCGCTGTGATACATCACCTTTTCTTTTAGCAGCACTCAGTAACCGTTTGGGCGCTGACGACACAAAATGTTGAAGTTTTGAAAGTGAAATTCTTTCACATTGTTGCTTGATATATGACTTCAGGTGCTCAACAGTCCAGGGTCTCTGTTTTCAAATTTTAAGCTTCATAATGCGCCACACATTTACAATAGGAGACAGGTGTGGGCTGCAGGCACGCCAGTCTAGTACCTGAACTCTTTTTACGATGAAGCCACACTGTTGTAACACGTGCAGAATGTGTCTTGGCATTGTCTTGCTGAAATAAGCGGGGGACGTCTCTGAAAAAGACATTGTTTGGATGGCACGCTCCCAAACCCTTGATATACGGCTCTCAATTTGCATGTTACAGTCTTAACTTGCATTTGTAGATGCAGCAGCGAGCTGTGTTTACTGGCTACGGTTTTCCCAAGAGTTGCAGAGCCCATGTAGTGTTCCTTTATGCAATTATGTGGCTTTTGAATGCAGTGCTGCCTGAGGGATTGAAGGTTTTTGGCCTTGCCCCTTGTGCGCAGAGATTCCTCTGAATCTTTTAAGTAAACTATGGATTGTAGATGGTGACGTCTCTAACTTACGGCAGTTTTGTGTTGAGAAACATTCTTTAACTGTGAAACTATTTGCCCACGCAGTTTTTTCACAATGTGGTGAACCTCACCCCGTCCATGCTTGTGAACGACTGAGCCTTTTGAAGATGCCCCCCTAAATACCAAATAATGATACTGCCACCTTTTACTAATTAACCTGTTTTACCTGTCAATGTTCCAAACAGGTGTTTTTTGAACATTACTCAACTTTCCCAGTCTTTTTGCTGCCCCCGTCCCAATTCTTTAGAAACGTGCTGCAAGCATCAAATTCAGAGTGTGTATTTATATAAAACAGTAAAGTTCAACAGTTTGGACTTTATTTGATTGAATACAAGTCAGAAATGATGCGCAAATCATTGCGTTCTGTCCTTATTTATGTTTTACGCAACGCCCCAACTTCTTTGGAATCGGCGTTGTAGAAATCGTGTAATGTGATGTTGGCCATGTATCCCCTCTTTTAGTAGAGGTGGAGATGGTGACGGTATCTTTTGGCGGTCCACGTATTTTAATGTTAGTGTGTTGTAGCTATACGGAAAGGAATGGAGTGAAGGTCTGATGGTAAAAACGTCTTTTCACATGAAACTCTTAGCTGGTGCAGCTCCCTTCAGCCATGAGAATAGAGGCTTAATGCCAGACCCTGTTCAATTAAACACTAATTTAAACACTCCCAAACAGCTATTATATCCTCCCGTTTCAACTTGCCTCTACTGCAGTGCTGCTCTTTGAAGTTCGTCTTTTTTTTTTCTCATACATGGCTGAATCCAATCACAATTGATTGATGGTAACCCTTGGGTACGGTTCTTGATCTTCTCGTAATTTAACTTTACACACTCTTAAGTAATATTATTTGTAAATATTTAAATCTTTTTGTTGTTTTTTTTCATATTTAAAACTGTTATTTTGAAGATGGAATCGTGTGTAGATGTAAAATACTGTATTTAAGTCACTATCATAACTAAATATTGTTTTGAATGAAACTATTCACGTCCTTGTACTCCAGCAGTTTTAATTATTATGGAGAATTTGAATTATGTCCTTAACGGTCCATTTTGCCTGCACTGCAAAAGATTTATTTTAACAGCTCATTTATACGCCTATACAGCTTTAAAAGATGGTTATATTTTAGGGCTTAAAAATACATTAATGTTGGATGAAGATTTATTGCAGTGTGGACATGATTGTAGTGTTTGTGCTATATGGATGTAGAGAAAAAATGAAATTCTTTCATCTTGCTACTATTAAATATTTAAAGTAGATTTGAAGTATTGATTAAAAGCCTTGTCAGACTGATATGCTTGTGTCCCTGTTTTGTTAATGTTGATTATTATATATTTTTTGAGAGTTTTTATTGGCAGCAACAAGCTATAAAGAATATAAAAAAACATTTACTATATGTTATAGTCAAAATATTGTTCACAGAACATTCTTAAACTCAAAAATAAGTTGCGCTGAGTGTGTGTTATTCACACACAGAAATTTCTAACAATTTGTGTCTCGTAAACACAACGCTGTCTCTTCCAGCTGTGGTCATCCATGCATCACAGCACACCAAACACACATTATGCACCATATATTGTCTTTTGAGTGAGCGTCTTCTGGCTAACAACAATCTACCCCACTCTGCATAAGCATTTTTACAGGTTCTTGGGAGGAGAGTGATTAAAAGAAAACATTGCAATGGTGAATGATTTTTTTGTTGTACTAGACTAAATATTCTCTGTATAAACAGAAATGTATTGATAGTATATTTTTGCATGTAGGTGGGTGCATTCATGGATGGATGAGCATGTGTGTCCACTGTCCCTTTACATGTTCGGTTTATTTTCTGTAAATGGAGAATATGACAGCCATATAAAAATTATTGTCTAATATATCTCCTCTGCATGTCTTCATTATTCCCCCACATTTCCAGAAATACTGTATAATGCATGATCATGATACATAAAATCTGTCTGAAGTCTGAAGTTTGTCACTGCTCCTTTAAAAAGCCAATCGCATGTCAGCTCCCTGGCAACTCGAGAATGAGAGATGCATGTTACTTTGCTAATGTTTCAAATGACAATCCAGTGAAAAGTACCTCCAGCACTCAGGACGCACACACACACACCTGTGGGTGGGAACTTGACTCTTCCTGTGGTCTCCTGTTTCTTCTTCTCCCTCGTCTTCAGCAGCCTCCCTCTCCCCTCCGTCTGTGCCTACCACAATAAACAATATTGAGTCTGACGGAAAACAAAGAGATCGCCTTTCTGTCTGGCCCTTGTGACCGTCTGCCTGTCTAACTGCATCAACACTTGTCTGTCTGATCTTTGTCTGGTCTGTCTGCATCATTAGCGGATTACAGTGCATGATTACACTGATTAATGGCTGAACGGTAATTGCTGCAGACAGCCTCAGCTACCTAAAACATATTTATCTGAGTATTTTATTGTGCGTGAACATGAACAACTGTGGCATCAAAAATGATACAATTGACTAAGACTCAGCAGGGTTCATATTTACTTTGGCTGCTCTACTGACAGTGACTGGCATAAATGTGATTGATTCCAGAGAAACGCCACATGCCATTCTCCAGAATCTGTGCTCACGTTGGCAGAAAGTTACCGTGAAATGTCCGTGAAGTGTCAGACAGCGAGTGCCTGAGCCCGAGGCTTCAGTTGGTGGAAATCATCCAGGTCCCTCCAAGGGCAGCGGTGGGTTCAGATCTTTGTCAAATCTGGAAAATGCAATTAAAAATCAAACATTTCAATATGGATATTATGAGAGGAATTACTCTACATTACCCAGCGTCCTTTAATAAAGACTGTCAAGTGCATATGGAGGTTTATAGTATATTTCAGATAAGTTTCCTCAGTCTGCACAGTGAAGGTGAGTGAAGTAAGAAAAAGTATACCACATTTTTTGGCCATTCCTGTGTCTCCCTGGGCCCGTTCACACCGTTATTAACATAAGTGGACAGCTCTAAGTGTGAGTGCACCCAAGACACACTGAGATGCAATTGTTCAGACCATATTTGGAGGCGATCTGGGCCGCATTGATTGCCCGCAATATGTCCTGGGCCGCATTGACGGACCACGTACTCAACTGACATCTTTTAAGTTTGCATGAAAAACGCCGCCTGATGCAAATTATGTTCGGGCTCTGTTACCTGCCAAAGACAAGCAACAGATGTTTGTGTGTTTCAACTGATTTCAGTATTGAATTAATAACCAACAATATTCCCAGATTCCCTTGGGAAAAAAAAAATCGTGCCATTTTGAGAGTTACTGAGTGAGGAGAAATTTAATAAACTTTTTTGAAACGACTACAGCAAATTTTTGAATCAATTGTGCCTCCTTGTAAATCCAGCATCAAATGCAAAACATGAAGTTGTTTCTTTCCTTGAGAAAAACATTGCATTGCTGTGAGGAGCAGGCAGGAGAGATGTTTCCGTGGTGCGCTGGGATTTTATAACAGGACACACACTTTAATAATGTGATGTAGATGTTTTCACCGGTCCACCCAAAGCCCAGGACCCAGAACCCAAACCAGGGACCCATATGTGCTCATATCCATGTTCTATTACCACAGGTCCCTGATCTCATTAACCCTAGTGGATCCAAAAAGGCCCAGCAGTGATCAGATAGCCCTGATCATGATGGATCAACAGAAAACCTGGATGTATCTGACCAACTTTCTTGGCAGGAGGATGGATTACAAGCATCGAGACTGGCCACACACATTCAAGTAGAGTTTTGTTTTGACAATTTGCAAAATGACGTTAACTTATTAATAGCAATCAGTCGTGTAATCCAGCCAACTGGGTCTGTCTCTCTTGATCGAGATTCTTTTTAGAAAAACGTGCATTTCGTTCATAGCGCAGAGCGTCTCTCCTGCAGGGCTTCTCACAGTGATGGTAAACTATGAGGCTCATGTAGGCGGATAGAGGGGTTCAGTGTGGTGCTGAGGCGAAAACAAAAAAAGGAAAACATAGTCGAATCTTTGGACAGAACAGGCAAACGGGCAGACATGGACATTCAACACGGCCCCCAAAGAGCTGGGAAGTGAGATCAATGCAGACATGGTGTAGTCCACTTCCTTGTTTTGGTAAAAAATTAGTTTTCACACCTAATGTATTCGAGCAAACATGCCTGCATCCATCTTTTCAAGTGGGTGCAGGCATGGATCAACGAACCGTGCCAAAGAACAGTAGGCAGTGATCACACTAATCCAACGTACTGGATTTTGGGGTCAAGTGTACTCGGATCCAGGCCCAGGCCTCTGATGTGAAAGTCCCCTTTGGTACATTAGGTACGCTGGTCAGCTCTCACATTACTAAGGTTGTTCTACATGAGTAACACACAATATTTCCAAAATCCATCCTTAAAAACAGAGCAACTTCAATATGATAATACGCACACTGGCTAAAAACCTTTCATCACTGTTTTATGCACACTTGGCAATTGGGTTACCCTCTTTGGTTTTGGCCTTTAAGTAGTTTCACATGTTGGATTGCAAACTTAAGTACTAGTAAGATGACACAGGATTTATCTGGTGTGTGTGTGTGTGTGCGAGATCGATCTACTTGGGACATAATTCAACATTTTCTTTGCGGCTCACTGTCCAACACTGCTTTGTCTTATCTGTTGCCAGTGCACTGAATCATTTTATACTTCTGGAATAAACTGCTCATTCCTCTGATGAAAATGTGCACTTCTCTGGTGTACTGGATTTGAAATGTTTTATTTTTTTCTTCAAGAACAAAATATAAACCCGGCTCCAACATCCCCTTATATAATAAGCCATTGAAACTCTTCAAATATTTACAAAAGATAGAAAATAAAACAAATAAATACAACCTGCTGCGGCAACGGCCTCCCCATTAACACTTTAAACTGTAGTAGTTAAGGACTGTTTCTCTTTGAAGGAATCCTATAAGAGAACATTCACCCTAAAAGAGACATCATAATTTCTCTCTAGGACAGTTCAGTAAAGATAAAATTGAAAAATCTATGTTTAAGTGAGAAAATATAATATAAGCCAGAATGTCAGCTGCTCCACTGAGCGAATAATAGACCAGTGATCAGTAATGATTAGTGACAGAATCCAGCACAATATCAGTGGGATACTGGCACATTTTGTAATTGTTATTGCTAAAAGAAATACAGCTTGATGGATGTGACTGGAAGTGAAGCCATGTCTCGAGTCCGTACAGTGATAAATACAGTGGAGCAGCTTTGAATGTAGAAATCCTTCTGTTGCACAAAGAGCAAACATCATCATCTTATGTTCTGCAAGAGGAAAAAAAGAAATCTGTTAACATAAAAGATTGATGCACACTGACCCCTACTGGTTACTCGTGGTGAGGACAAGCACAGATCTAATCAACCCCACAGGGAACTTTGTATAACAAATACAATTAGTATTTAAACAAGAATCGTACATAAAAAATTCCCAAAGATGATACAGCAATCTTACAGCTTTTCAAAGTTTAGACTCGGTCTAAATTAAACGTAACCATCGGATGTTAAAATAGCGTGACTTTAGATGTCATTCACTGTACAATCCCATCACTTTGAGAGTTTAAGCGAAAGAAATTGACTGAAATCTTACGAGAAGAGTGCAAAAAGCAAACAATGGCATTTTATGGCTTACTGATGTGAAAAATATGTATCCTAATGAAAGCAGGAGCAGCCTTGTCATCTTGCGTCAGTTTTTTTTTTTTTTTTTTTTTTTTTTTTTTTCTTCTTTTCAACAGTCCAGTCTTTAAACCACACTGCTTAATCTCCATACCAGGTGAAGCAGCTGGAAACAGCATGGCGGTTCCAGAGCAGGCACTTCAGTACTAGCTGTTCCACTAACAGTCTGACTGGGATCCAGTTCAGATGTCTTTTTATCGATTGGCTAGTTCATGTGTTCTGGCCGCACCCTGGCCCTGCGTTACAGGCACATGCTGCAGCAAAAGTCAGGTATTCCTTCCACTTTTCCCAGTCTCCAGATGCACAAGTCCTCGCTGCCCACGGCGACGTCATCCAGAGAGCACTGATTCGTTGAGGTATGATCCGTCCAGGGGCCCCATACAGCTCCACAGGTCAGTCTATAATGCACCCAAAAAGTCAGTTCATTTTGACATCGACATGTTCAACTGTTGCCTGAAACAGAAAAAAACATGAAAGAGAAGAATGACACAACCACCACTGAACAAAGTTTAACAAATTTCTGTTCTGTGGAGGGCTATTTTAGTGGAAATGGGGGGCATCTGGACGTGTAAACCCAAGCGCACGAATGTCTTCCAGGGCAGACTGTCTGAAAATATGTGCATTTATCCTCATTTTTAAAATTATATCACATATCCCCCCCCTTTGAGTGTGGCCATTCAAAAACGACAACAAACACTTTATCTTCTGACAACTTCAGACAACTCATCACACAAGCTTCTCCAGCATAACCCAGCTCTTAGTCAGCCCTCGTTTTCACTCCAAAAATGGACCACAGACCAAATCAGAAGCAGCCAAAGAATTACCACTGCCGCTGAATGTCATTAGGAGGAGCTCGAAGATGCATAATCTGAACAAATAAAACTGCTTCACATGCCTGACAAGACAAGCTACCACAAAATGTGGGATTTATAGTAGTATTTTAGTATAGTTTATAGTATGATGCAGCCAACTATCATACTTATATTTACAAGCCGCATCACTATACTCAGATCATCTTTTCAGGGAGTTACTGTAGGCAGTGAATCCGAATGATTGGTATGGAACTGTCTTGTATTTGGGCCAATACAGTTATTAATGTCCAAGCATGCTGCATTAACACATAAATTCGCTTCAGATTTCATTAGTAAAAACCGCAGACTCACCCTCATCATCAGAGTCAAATCCAAAGAGGTTCGAGCACTTCTGCAGCTGGAGGTGACCCTGCAGCTCTTCGGGACTGTTGAAAGTGGTGAAACAGTTGGCACATCGTTGTCGCTGCAGAGCTGCTGCTGCAAGCTTCGCCTGCTCAGGAGGGGCAGTCCTCTGAGAAAACTGGAAAAACGGCATCTCCTTCCTTCGTTTTGGCATGGTTATGTACTTTTCATCCAGGTACACTGTGGGCGGTGGACGCAGGTATGGCTTCTTACCATATTCTGCAAGAGCGTCTATAGACACTGTAGATTTGACTTCTTCAACTGCTTGTCCGTTCATTTTCACAGAGTAACGAGGGCCATTGACTGCAAATTGTGGCGTTTCCACTAAAGTTGTTCCCTCATCTACAGAGCTCTGCAGTTCCTCTGCCTTGCCCGCAGCAGGTTGTTGGACCTCAGTTTTTGACTTTGCAAGCTTCTTCGATGCTGATCGAACACCCTGATCTTTACATTTTTTCTTGACAATCTTTGTGTCTCCTTTAGAAACAACCTTGCGTTTCTTGACAGTCTTTGAGTCACCTTCTTTATGAATATCCTTACGCTTCTTGTTTGCTTTATTTGGGTCTGAGTGTTTCGTGACATTAGATTTCTTTGATTTTTCCTTTTTAGTTGCCTTTTGCGTGTTCTCCTCAGTGGCAGTGGATGGAGAAGTCAAATCGTCTGAGCCGCTACCTGTGGCAGCAGGGATGGAGGAAACAGAGCCGTCAAGTGTTGCATTTGAGGTGTCCTCTTTTCCTTCCACACCAGGAGCACTCTCTACTACTGCTGCTGCTGCTTTAGCCTCATCCTGTTGGTCTTCAGATTCTGACTTGACTTTGACTGTCTTTTTCAATGCAGATGTTTTGCTCCCATCTTTGCATGGTCGCCTTTCCTTGACCATTTTTTTCTTTTCTTTTTTATTAACATCTTTAGGTTTCTTATTTGTCCTGCCTGAGTCTGAAGAAGTGTTCTTTTCTTTCTTTACCTCTTTTTTCTTGACGTGTGATTTCTCTGACATTGTTTCCGTCGCTACCTTCTGTGTTTTCTCTCCTGAGGTGGTGGGCAGTGCAGTTGTCTCATTCAAACAGTCAGCTTGGACAGCAGAAACAGATTTACCAGGGCAGTTTTGTGTCGAGTCTGTGTTTCCTGCTTGTGCTTTTCCCTCCTCATCAGCAGAATTTCCAACTGTTGCTGCTGGTGTTTTGGTCTCAACCTGCGGGACAACAGAATTTGACTTGGCAGGCTTGCTCGAGGCAGACTCTGGTTCTTTGACAGGACATTTTTTCTTAATCTCTGTGTTGGCTTTGCCATTTGTAACCTTGTGCCTCTTTGACTTTCTGGAGTCTGAAGACGCAATTCGACTGCCATTTTCTTTAGGAGAGGAGTGCTTTTTCATTTTACGCAGTTTAATTTTGACAGCAGTTGATCTCTGTGTTTTGTCCACTCTGGTGGTGGTAGGTGATTGATTTAAAGCATTAGCTGTCACAATAGGTCTCTTTTGTTTCACAGGCTTGTTCATCGACTTCTGAGGCTTTGATTCATCAACTGATGTTTCTGCAGTTTTGACTACATCATCGACCTGCTGACTTTTTTCTCCTTTTAATTCCTTGCTCACATTTGATGTCTCTGCTGCTCGAGAGGGGCTTGCAAGCTGAGTGGGGCTCCTCCGATGCATTTTTTCTTTGACAGTTTCATTGTTTTGACCAGTAGTAATGTTTTCATCATGCACAGCTTTCTTAGGAGGACGCCCTCTTCTTTTGGGAGGTCGCCCTCTTCTTTTAGGGCCTTCAGTGTTTACTTTGACCTGCTTTTTCTTGAACTTATACCTTGCTTTGATACTGTGTTTTAACAATGATGATGAGACGATTTTGTGACTTTTGACCGGTGCCAGATTTGTCTTTGTTACTTCTGTGAAAGTCTGTCTTAATCTCAGAGTAGGGCCAGAAGGCTGTGCCGAGTCGTCCTTGCTAGCAAGATTCTTCAAGACATGCGAATCCTCCTCACTGCTCTCGTTCAACTCCTGTTTCAACTGAGATGCTCTGATAGTAGTGGAAGAAGCCGTCACGTGTTTTGTTGTTGATATGTTATGCGTAGGTTGTCCTCTTGACTGATGAGTGGCCTTTAAGCTCACAGTCTTATTCACAGTAGTGGCAGCACTTTCATTTTTTGGCTTACGATCTGGATGCATTTTCCCAGCCGGCGAGTTATTATGTTTGACACCTGTTTGCTCGTTTGTTTTCTCGTCTGGTTTAGTTGGTTTGGAAGCATAGTGCTCTCTTTCATGAAGATTCAGTGCCCAGAGACAAATAAATAGTTGAGAACAACCAGGGAGGCAGCACACTGCCTGCAGTGGACTGTGCTTCCTGGCGTGGCGTCTCATTTCCATTCCGGTTTTGAACCTGGCAGGACAACCCTGATGAAGGCAAGGATGCCGAGGAGCGAGTCTGTGTCTTTCAACGTGGTGCTGAAAATGCCTGAAACTCCACAAAACCCTCATGCAAATACTACATTTGCCGTTTCCGATGCGGAAGGCCAGTCTTAAAGGTTTGACCTCACCATAGTGATCTTCGAGAGCATGGTATAGGAGTGCAACACGGTTTTTTGACACGTCTGTAAACCACGCACAACCATCCACAGGACAGCAAACTTCCTCTTGTGACTCCACACCTTTCTCATCTTGTTTTGTCACCTTCATTTTAGTGGAACAGCTCATCTCTTTTTCTGATTTTGCAGAATCCATCTTTTTATCTTGGTTTTCTTGTAACCTGGGATTCTCGGCTCTATCACTGGTTCTTCCTTTAGAGACTATCTGCTGTGTATGTGACTGCTTAGCTTTCAACTTTTTCGGTCTGCCGAGCTTTTTCTTTTTGCCAATATGCCCATTTACCTTGTTTACAGGTGTTTTACTATTAAGGTGCTTGGACGCGGATTGTTTCTTTTCTTGTACAGGTGGCCCGTCCACTGGTTTGTCATTGGATCTCAACTTTCTGGATCCAGGTGGGGTTAAATCTGGAAGGCTTATTGATTTTGGACAGACATCAGATTTTCTTGGTCTCCCACGACCACGGCGAACAGGGGAGATGTTTGTGGTATTAGCTTTGGCAGAGGTCTTGGGTGTGGAAGTGTCTTTGGTCTCAGAGACCCTGCTTTCGTGGGCTTTGTTGCGAGATGACTCTTTGCTCTGCTCTGCTTTGCTTTGCTCTGCCTTGCTCTGCCTCTTTAGTTTCTCAATATGGTCAGACAGGTGCATCATGGCCAGGAGGTCATCTTTGAACTTCGTCCCACAAAACATGCACTCATCTTTACGATAATGGAACATAGCATGAGCTACAACACGACTTCCCTTAAAGACCTTGTTGCAGAAGGTACAACAGTACTCCAACTTGGATTCCTCTGTTTCAGGTTCACTGTTGTCAGACGTTTCTTGATCAATATCCTGAGTTTCCTCTTTCTTCCCTTGTACGTCCGCATAGGCGCCAAGTCCTGGTACAGAGCTGCTGGAGGTAGTTTGTAACTTGTGAGGACCTTTAGGTTTTCTTCCAGCTCTTGACTCTTTAGAGACACTGTCCTCTGAAGCTGGCCGTTTGTGAGCAAGTGTCTCAGGTGCAAGTTCAGTAACCATTTCGGTCACTAATGTCAGAGCAGATATGTCATTTATACTGTCCTGATCTGTCGGTGTTTTAGTAGTGACCACTGTTCCTCCAGGACTTGTGTCATTTTCACGAGATGCATGTCCTGCTGAGAGTTTGGCTGAAACATCCACCTTGGAAATGCTGTTGCTGACAGTGGTGAGCACCTCTTTAGAGACTGCTTCAAGTTGCTTCCTGTCTCTAAGAACATCTTGAGACTGTGAAGGCATGAGATCAGCAGCTCCAATGTCTGAAATGTTGGCTGTATTGGAGATGAGAGGGACCTCTTCAGTGACAGCCATCTGATTGTTGTCCACAGTTGAGACCTCTGAAATCTCAGATGAAGCTGTAGTTTTTGAAGCATCTTTCACAGTTTGAGCTTTACAGACATTATCTAACCCTGGAGATTGAGTCACTTTACCCGCTGTTGCGGTTTGTGAGGCAATAGTGACTTTCATTTCTACAGCTGACTCTTCAGAGAGCTCTCTTGTTTGAGCTTGCAGGACTTTATCTAACACTGGGGCTTCTGTCACTTCAGTTTCTGCTGACGTCTGTGATGCATTGGTAACTTTAATCTCAGCAGCAGACTTTTCAGGGACCTCTCTTGTCTTGGTTTGAGAGACCTTTCCCATGCTTTGAGCTTCAGGGAGCTTATCTAAAACTGAGGATTCTATCGCTTTTGCTCCTGCTCGTGTCTGTGAACCAACAGTGACTTTCATTTCAACTGAGGACTTATCAGAAAGCTCTCTGGCTGAAGATGTCTTTCGTGCGATTCCTTTTGTAGTCTGAAGTGGAGGGACTTTTTCTAAAACTCGGGTTTCTGTAACTTCAGCAGCTGCTTGTGTCTGAGAGGCAGATCCAACTTTAATCTCGGCGGCAGGCTTTTCACACATCTCTTTCTGAGCATCTTTTGGAGGACTTCCTTGCACGGAGGAGCGTGTGATTGTTGATACTGAGCCTTGAATATTCAACCCATTGCCCTTTCCTCTCTGCCGTCTAGCATAACAGTGCAACTGTTGTACAAGCATAGTTGCATCTCGCGCCCTAAGAATGACCTCTTTGCGATGTAGAGTCTTCAAAGGTGGTGACGTCGCAGGAACCTTCACTGTTGGTTTGTAAAAAAGCACTTGAGGGAACCCTCTCTGTCTGTTGCAAGTTTCCTCATTAAATGTACCCATCAGTTCATTGTCTGGTAGGGAGAGCTCAAGAATTACTTGTGGAGGGGTGGCTGACTTAAGACAGTCCATAGACAATTCTTTCTGGTGTTTGCTGTTGTTTTCCCTTGCCATTAAGTGAGAGTTCACAGAGGGTTTGTGTTTTGCATCGTTTTTGATCTGACAAGTTTCAGACCTCTTTTCAACAGATGATCGATGGTGCTTTTGATGTTTCAAACCATGCTTTCTCATCCTCGGAGGAACACTATTCTCTTCGAGAGTTCCTGAGTCTTCTAGAAGCCACTTGGGCGTTCGAATCCTCCGCTTTTGTGGGTTCTTCTCCGAGAGTCGTGTAGTGCGTCTTAGTTCTCCATTGTCCTGTAGTCTGTCTAGCTGCCAAAATGAACGCCTCAAAGGTTCAGATGATGTCCCTTGGTTGCCCTTCCTCCTTATAGAGTGGTCAACATTTAGACGTGTTTTGCCTGGGCCCACCTTTAATCTTTTGGATGCAGTGTCAGTATCCTCTTTAAGGTGGCGCTTTTTAGTTGTGGCCTGAGGTGCCCCTTTGTTTCCTTTTTGACATACTGATGTGCTTGACCGGAAAGCAGATTCTTTGGTGCAATAGTTAAGGATCCATTTGTCCTCCATGATTTCCTCAAGAGCGGCACTGACCACCTTCTCACTCATCAGTTTCAAACAGTTGGTCCGCAAAGCAATGAGGTTCCAAAACTCTGGGTCAAAATACAGGTCCTTCTTTAAGACCTGAGAAGAGACAGAAAAGAAAATGTTTTGGTATTACAATATTGAAAACGGCAAGCAACAATGTCATGTGCCAATTCTGTACTGGACCGACTGAGAATCCTAAACTGTGTTTTTTCTCTGTCATGATTTGTTAGAAAGGTGCTCTACCTGCAGGGTTTCAAATCGAACATGATTTCTGATGGGGCTGTACTCCACATGGTACTCCTGATCAGGATGCATGTAAAGAAGGTACACCATCTTGTAGGCTTCAACAGTGCGTTCCAGGAAGAAGACAAGAAGAGCACACGCCCGGCAAACCTCCAGGTCATTGGGTAGCAGGCCGGCAATGGTTTTGTAGATTAGGGACTTGGTGATGACATCACAAGGAGGGCAAGACTCCAGGGCATTAGCGCAAAGCTCCACACAGAACTGGATGCCATCTTCACCCAGCTAGTGAGACACAGAGGACTTTTTAAGTATCAATTCAGTACATAAACTGAATGTAATGTTATAAAAATACACTGCAGTAAAAATTTATGTCTTACTTCTTGCAGTATGGCTCTAATGAATGGGAAGATTGAGCTGACATTTGTGGCAGACAGCATCAGCTGATGACTCTCCTCCAGTAGAACTTGCTTGGATGTTTTCAACCGGCTATGAAGTTTACTCCACACGAAGACAAGCTCACTGGAACGAACAGGTTTAAAATGGGTTCTTAATGCTTCGTTTAACAATGTATAGCTTGGGCAGAAATTAGGTAGCGGACCTCTTATTACATTAGCATCAAATTTAAGTGTACTTACCACAAATAGTACATGTCCCCCCTGCGGAGTTGCTGGGAGAGGAAGGCTCTGCTGAGGGATAGTAGCAGCTCATCCTTTTCTTCACATTCCAAACTACAGATGATGTGTATTGCATCTTTACCATTGAAGTCAGCCACCTGAGAAACAGGACAACGGAAGCATCAGTTTCTTACCCTTACAGTTTCTCATGCATACAATTGTGGCATAACTGTGCGGTAGCTAAGCAACAGGTACAACAGACTAAAGTGAAAATTCTTGCCATTTGACTGACAGACAAGCTAGTCTGAGGCATAGAACAGTCCACCCACCTCTCTGTGTAGGCTGTCATGCTGTGAAGTTTTTAAAAGCCACGTGAGGTAGACCTGGAGGAAGAACAAGTGGTGTCCTGCCGTGGGATGCCAAGCACAGCACTTAGCCAGGGCCATAGCCTCACTGACCCGCTCACAGGATAAGAGGTAGCGCACCCGAAGCTCAAAGAACACCGGCAGCTCAGAGCTGATGCACCCATCCACTGAGGAAAAGTCGAGCCAGAAGAGAGAGAGAGAGAGATGTGGTTTTAGCTTACTTTGATGCTGCTTAAGCTTCAGAGATCATCAGAAATCACAAGAAACAACCACTGAGAACAAACAAGCAAGACATTCAGATAACAATGATGCACTTTGAAGGAGCAAGAAATCAAATACAGCTACATACTGGAGTCAAACCTTTTGGTTTATGCCTCAAGAGACATAAAAATGCATTCTTCCTCAACACACACATGGAAAATGATCTTTTCTTGATAAGTACTGGGCACAATTTTGAAAGACAACGAAAATAATATGCAGTACAAAATAAAGCACGGTAAAATGCAAAGCAACACACCAAACTGACACAATTGGCTCCCTTTTGCAGGCAGCTTTCAGGAAAAGTTTGAAACAAATGAGCTCAGATGAGATATCAATCTACACCACAAGAGAGAACTCTGGGGTATAGTGTAGTCAATGATGACATTACAAATGTTAATCATTTTACCTACCTTCACTCTGAGGTAAGTTGGACTCACTGAGGATTGCCTGTAAGGCTGGGCAGGCCCAAGGCCCACTGCCCCGAACCATACGCTCAACCTGAAGTAAATGAACATTCTGATGCCTCGCAAGGGGCAAATAACATTCCTGAAAGAGAATGAGGACAAAAATGGTTTCTTTAAGTGCTAATATAACAATGAATGCAGTAAGACCACCATAATCCTGATTTCTGGATATTTCTGTTTCCAGTTGAAATAATATATACACATTGTTGCACTGGGAAGATGATCCGCACTTAATTCTCACCTGGAATGTAACAGTGAAGTGTTTCAGTGGCTCCTGATGTAAGTCCTTCTGGTCAAAGAACAGCAGCAACTCAAAAACACTCCTGTGAACAGATCAGAATTGTTTGGCTTCTACCTATAAATCCACATTTTTAATAGTTTAAACCCACTGTAATCTGAATATATACAAAATGCAGTTATTTGTCTGGATGTAAAAAATACTGTGATAAAGAGGCAGGCAAGCACTTAAGTGGGAGGTGGAGGGGAAACCCTGGGGGATAAGTGATGGAGTAGCGTCAAGTTCACAGCTGGCAGCATGCCAGGGTTTTTCCTGGCTCACAAATTTAGTTGAATGAGCCAACGGACACAATAAACTTTTAATTCCATAAACACTGCCACTACTTGTCTCCAAATATACAAGAAGATTCAGAGATGATCAACAGATATAAAAAAAGTTTACATTTGTTGTATATGTGAATATTTTTATTGTTTTCTGTGCGCAACGGATTTGAAAGTCATTATTCGGTGTAATTTCAAGTGTGTTTTTCCCTTCCTACTTTATGACACTCTGTCAGTATCTGGTGTTTTCTTGCAAGGCCAGTTACCTAAGGCGAAATAAAGGCATTCATTCATTAATTCACAACCAATGCGTAACTTGGACAGTAAAGCAGAACCGAACAAACCAGGAACCAAAAACAAAACAAAAAAAAAAACCTGTAAAAGATTTATCAAATTGGGATGTCTTATTGTTGGAACAATTCAAACAGAAAACTTTAACAACACCTCCATCAACACAGTTCAACTGGCATCAAGCTTGTGGTTATAACTGGTGTTCTCATTAACTAATTTTAGCAAGCAATTGTTATGAGTAAGACAGATAAGACAATAGATTCCAGTAAGATATGCAGGTGTGTGTCACATTTGTGGGGAAAACATATGTGTTACAGACATCACCGCACAGGTATTAAGATGAAGCAGAGACTAGTGGTAGCTGTACGTGAACTCCAGTCATAGTTGCAGGGAACAACTAATGCTGCTGGCTTCGCCCCGCACATTAAAAGTGAAGAAATGGTAAAAGGAGGATTTGAGATATCAAAGTGTGTGGTTGTGGCTCTGTCAGGAGCACATTGTGCTGCTATCACCTCCGGCAAATTCAGCTAACTGTGTTCTCTTCACAAGTTACATGATCATGTCAGGCGCTGCAAGTTTATGTGATATCTTATGTGACTGAAAACCACATGTTGCTTTCACCTGACTTCAACCCTGAGTGAGAGTGACTACAGCAGCATTTACATATGCTGCCGAAGTTTTTGTAATATCTTTTAAGCAAACACAAGTAGAGATAACCTCTTCGGAAGTAATTCTAAATCATAGCACAAGTCGGTGTAATTGCTTTCATTTGATTTGTTTGTCACTGCTGTTGCCTTAAAGCTGCAAGTAAAATCTCTAAAGTCTTCAACGACTGAAAGCAACCTCTTTAGGGAGGTCTGTGTACTTACAAGGCCAGACTGCTGAGTGTGTGGAGCACATGATCACAGTTTGATGTGAAGAAGGTGGAGGCTCGAGCGAAGTAGCTCAGAGCTTTCTCAAGGATCCTGAGCTGAGGCAGCGGCACCTGCCAGCGAGAGGCGTACTCTTCCACCAGCTGCACGGAGAAAAGACAAAACAAAGTCGGGTCAGAGACAAAACCACAAGGACAATTAACAGCTTGTATCATGTTTAAATCTGCGGCTGTAGTTAAAATGATAATGCAACAGGTACAAGCAGGGTGAAAATTTAACTTTTATGCCAATGAGCCAATTGGTTAGTCAATATAATTTGAAAGATTTAAATGATAGATTATCATCATCTCGAAAAACAGCAACTTTGACTGTTGATGGGGAAAAAAATCAACATTCTAAAACCTTGCACTCTTTCCTTGCATTTTTCACACTTTTCTGGTATTTTATAGACTAACCATTAACTGAGAAAATAATCAGCAGATTATTTGAGAATGAAAACAGGGCTGTAACTAACAATTACTTTCATTACCAATTAATCTGCAGATCATTTTCACGGTGCATCAATTTATTGTTCAGTCTATTAGATGTAAAAAAAAAATGTTTAAAAAGATGAAAAATACTCATCACAATTTCCCAGAGGCCAAAGTGAAATCTTCAAACAGCTTCTTTTATCCAACCAACAGTACAAAACAAAAGACTCTTCATTTACTATCATAAATGACAAAGAAAAGCTGCAAATCCTTGATTCTAAATGACTTTAAGACAAAACAGATTGCTAACTAACTAAGTGACAACAACTCATACATCGGAATAATCAACATGGCTGAGCCACACCTTTTATTTTATTGCTCAAACCATAATTCTGATTTTACAGTGAACCAAGCCTTGGCACAGCCAACAGTGCACTATAATAAATGATGTAAGTCAGGGGCCTGCCGGCAACCAAAGTGTGACACTTGGTGCAGCTTTACACAATACTGAGTTGACCTGTCAGATCCCTAAAATAAAATGTTCTTATACAGTAGTGCCCTCTAATGGTGGCAATCTAAGACATCACTCCTGGCCACCAATGGAATCCTGTGAATGTCAACTATGAACAATGATGTTGTCGGGTCTTTGTCCAATCAGTACAACAGGTTCTCTACAAAATTAACCCGGAGCAAGTTATGAAGCATTGCAAATTCAGTCTGGGGGTGTATTTGCCAGTAGAGCAATAGCAAAATAAGAATTAATATCTAGGAACTGTCACCAGGAAACAGCAGACTAGACTATTTTCCACTGTCAGTACTTGAGTTAGTACATTATTTATTACTCCCTTATGTTACCTTCTAAAATTTACCAGCAATCCCAGAAACCTAAAACTTAAATTATTTTTCAAGCCTATTTTTTCCTTTCACAACTTCAATGCCTCTTTGCTTCTTTATCTTAAATCCATCTGTTCTTGTTTTTGATTGCATGTGCCTTTATTTTTAGCTTATAAGCAGACAAAGTATTTTGGCAACTTGGACGAATGTGTTTGTGAGGAGCACAGAGTACTTATGTGTATGTCCTTGTGAATGTTACTACATTGATTGTTTCGTGTTGTTGAATTGTTTAACTTACTGTTAGTTACACAGTTATTTTATGTTCAATAGGTTAATAATGCCAACCCCCCTAAAACAAGCTGCTGCAACTTAAGGGTTTATTCTCTCACTAAATTATATGATAAAGTCAATAAATGTAATTTTCATTAGATATACTGGCTGGTGTTATTCATCTAACATCTTGGATTTTATTGACTGTTCATTTTCAAGTATTATTAATTTGCTTGGAAATTGTTTTGCGATCTGCTTGTTATGAGGTGGCTCCCTTGTGTAACTGATAATGAATCAATTATTAAATTAAGGCTATTTTGGTTATGATTAATTGGTCTTAGTAATTTCTTAAGAATAAATGGCCAAATTCTCCAATTCCAGATTCTTAAATATGAACATTTTCTGGTATCTTTACCTCTCCATTTCAAGAAAATGAGCGGCTTTGGGGCAAAGCAAATCATATGAGGACATCACCTTGGGCTTTGGGAGACAATGACTGACATTTATCACCTTTTTTTCATTTTCTAGATCAAACAACTAAATGATTAACTGAAAAAATAATCAACAGATTAATCAACAGTGAAAATGAGCATTAGCTGTAGTCCAACTGCCTTGTGTGAAGCACTTTGTAACATGGATTTGTAAAGTAAAATAAATATTATTATAGATTAAGTTATTCAGGGTGTGAGGACATGTGACACGTAATCTATTACTGTACTAGTACATCTTGCATGTCTTGTTGCTATTGGGGGTTGAGGCAGGTCATTAAGCCACATTAGAAGTTTATGGCAACTGTTTCATAATGCAGGCTACTAATCGCATGGCAGCCTTAAATTAGAAATTAGATAACGACTGCTAAATTAATATCAAGTTAAATTATTTCCAAACGTGTTGCAAACGTGCAAAAAGTTGTCCAGTCCGGTAGGTAAACATTCAGCGTCCTAACTAAGCTAACTTGCAGGCAGAACGATGGCTAGCTGGGCAGCTGGCTGAAGCGATTAGCCGAGTTAGCTTAGTAGCTGTACAGTGAACAATAATTGTCTAAATATGGCTGATTTACAGGCTCTGGTTGCTCGTTAACGTCTCTTGAATCTGAGCCTGGGTTATCAGACATAATATTTAACAGATGTTACGGTAATGTGTTTGTTTTTAAGGCGACTGCGACTCGTTAGCTAGATGCTAAAGAGGCTAACGGCTAATGCTAGCAGTGTAACGGCCAGTTCTGGGGGAGGGGAGTCGGCTAACATATATGCTCTTATCTTCGAAAACAAGCCTGTCACCAAGTTTAGCTCCAGCTCCTTACCTTACAAAAGTCCGTGCAGAACGGTTTACTATCGACTTGCAGTTCATCACTTGTGTATCGGCTCAACAAACTCTGCAATTGTTGTTCAAGCCCCTCCAACTCGTACACACTGCCCTCCTCCGCCATACTGCCTGTCTAGCCTTCCTCGTAGCATCTACCACACAACACATACATCGCCACGGTCAACGACTACATTGACAGCGCTGATTGGATACTGCCAACGTAAAGGGGCTCGCTCCTTTTGCTATCCAGCGTACGCCGGAGATGGCGGTGTCTAAGCTCCGTAATTAAACAAGATTGCCCCTAATGAAGCCCCGCCGAAACGGCATTAAGAGGAAATGATTACATACGCCATAAACCACATGGCAGACACAAACACAACGCGTTAATGACTGTTAATATCTGCGTTCACGTCCCGTTTCATGAACTTGGAAAAACGATTAATGAAGCTAATACAGAGTCATCCTGCTGTTAAAAACGGTGCGATACATAAATATGAATTAATTATCACGACTGCTACTACTGTTAAAACTTTTATTCAAGTTTTATTATAAAATTATATTACAAATGGTATTTTAATGTTTTATTTATATATTCAATTTATTTTTATTTATTCATTTATTACAAAAAGCCTCATAGTTAAAAAAAAACAAAAAAAAAA
>JAJHUR010119650.1:2500-13958 GCA_027495735.1 Lutjanus campechanus
AGCCCCAAATGGCAAAGTTAGACAGAGTTAACAACAAGGTAACTGTAGCATTTAGCAGCCAAAGAGCAGCAGAAGGTGGAGACCAAAACTGAGCAAAAATTAAAGTGAACATCGGACTTACAGCGATCAGGTGGACACAACACAACTAAATGCTAACAATGTGCAAATATACATATTGTGCAGCCCTAGTTTTGAGCTAAAATTCACTGTACATGACCTGCTCAGCACCAAATGGCTAAGTTCAACAAAATTAGCACAGTATATCAACTACAAGGTGATTATCAGAAATCAGAAAAATGATGATAGTCATTATAATCATGTACAATGAAATTATGACTGGCTTCTCTGTGCATCAGAAAAATATAAACTACTAAAAACAAATGCTACTTTTCCTCCTCTGGATATGTAAACAGGCAGTTTTTTGCTAACGCATTCACCATATCAACTTCACAAGGTAATAATGAGGTTCACTTCTCAGGTGAACACAACTCAGTCCCTCTTTTAGATCGCTGCAGCCTAAAATTCTTGATTGCACAGCAGCTTTTCTAAGAAAAGTTGTGATGCATGTTGCAACGTTTTTAAGCATTTTTGCAAAGAATTTGTGGGAGCAAGTAAAAATGGCATTTTTTTTCTATCATTCATTAAAAAAAACAAAGACAACTTCTTCCGGGGAGAATAAAACCGAAGCCTGTTCTGAGTGTTCGAAGTAACCTTGCCATAATAAAATCTGCTTAATTTGTAAATGTCAATCAAAACAGCACAAAATTATAGAATAAAAGTGCACATAGCATTCATAAATAAATTGTGTTCTTTTAAGAACCCGTGAGAATATCTAAATAATAAAAATAAATAAATACATAAAAATACAAAAAAATAGTATATAATAAAACATTGAGACGTGCTGCTATGATTGGTGGAACTCACAGGAAGCTATGATGACTGGTCAAATTTGGAAAATTTGTGCATGATTGGGATAGTTTGTTGTTCTGCCCCCAAGTGGGCAAAAAAATCAATTACTTAAGGTTTAAGCCGAGGTGCGTGGCTGCACGTCATGCGTTTTTTGACCGATACTTTTAACTGTCCTAAAACAACACCTGGACTGTGCATTTAATGGCTCCAGCATCCATATTTTTGAGGACTCACACCTCTACACAGGCACACAATCTGTTACTGTATATCGCTGCAGTGGGAGTGATGTAACACTTTGAGGGACCCAGAAATCCTCCACTGATGAAACCCGTCGAGAAGCCTAGAAATCCTCCGTTGACTTCTATCACGCCTGTGGATCTACCTGGCTGTCTGTTCTCATCAGCCGCAGACTCGGCAGACTCCACTGCAGGGAGGGTTCAGCGCTAACACATGTCGGCCTAACTCTGCCTGTCACCATGAAATAACTGACACCAGCCGGGGCCGCGGCCGGCTGCAGAGAGGCCGTCTCAGAAAATAGCCCGAGCTGCGGAGGAGGCGGGGGAGAGGAAAAATACCTCTCCTGACTTGTCAGAAAAAATGTTTAACTGTGAGTGAAGGAAACATTGTTTGCCAGAGGTGTGTGTGTATGTGTGTGTGTGTGTGTGTTATCTACGCATCTTACACTCATGACTACCGGTGGAGGCCTCTGTGGGCTCACATGGCGGAGGGATGTGGGTATGTTACCGCCACCCGGGGCCCCGCAACCCCAGACTGGAATCGTACTGGGAGCAAGTGTACAAAGGCCCCCATCCTCATCAACACAACATACCTCCGCCAGACAGAACAAATTACACTACCGCCACCACCCCCTGCCCAAAAACAAGCTCACATTACCTCACGGCCAGACTGTAGCGTCTGTGTACGCTCTCGGCGCAATGGTACCTCTGTTGGGAGAGACGAATCAGGGGAAGCGAGGGCTTGATTACTCATTTGGTCCTATTTGTTTTCATCTGCCCGCCACACTTTATCATACAATCTGAGGTCCGGCTCTCGCCACCTCCGAACCCTAAAACCCTTTAACAGAATCATGCCGATTCATCTGCTTTACACTGATGGATGGATGCCCGCTGTTTATATTCCGCTTCTGGTTTCAGAGGAGGAAACTCCCCGTGCCCAAAACAGAGCGGGCTTTGAGCATTCGTGCACACTGTTGTGGCTCTGGACAAGGTTCTTGTAGTTAACCGGGAAAGAGGGACAACCGCCCTACATTTTTATAGTGTAAGAAATAATGTACAGTGCACTAATTTATCCTGAATTAGAACAAGACAAGGCAATCTACAGTCGAGGTGATCGCAGCCATTCGACACAATGCTGAAGCGGCTCGCTGATCTGCTCCGTTTCAAATACGTGCCAACACTATTTCTGACACATTTTTTGATGCCACGTCAATCTGCACAGAGCAGATCGAGTGGGCACGAAGTCAGATGAAGGAAAAACACAGAGTATCTGGTCAACTGTCAAAATACAAGACCCTGCGTAGACTCGCCATCATAAAAACAGACTATGTAGTTAAATAGTTTCTTTTTTGTCTGCTTACCCCTGGTAAAAACACAAAAATCAAGGAAAGAGGACTGAATCAACAAAACCTGAGCAAGTCAGCATAATCAGGTGCTGCTGCAACGCTTCTGAAACACTGCCGATGGGACAAACAGTCATCAGATCAAAATCGCGGCACAGATCTTTCATGAACACCTTTGCACTTGACTGACTGCACAAGATCCATTTATCCATTGTCTGTAACAGCTTTTCCTGAGGGGTCGCAGGTGGGCCGGAGACTCTCCCTGCTGACATTGGGCGAGAGGTGGGGTACACCCTGGACAAGTCCCCAGTTCATCTCAGGGCTGACACAAAGAGACAAACAGTCAGGGTGTCACTAAAGTTTGTTCATCCTGTTAGAATCCATCACTGTCTGTATCATATTACATGCCAATCCATCCAACACTCTGTCGATGTTTCAATCTGGACCAAATTTATCCTTAATTGGAAAAATGAGCCATAAAGTAGGACAACAGAGGTCTGTTTTGTTGTTGACATGTTTTTCTGTTGCTTCAATCGAATGTTGATATCAGTTAAAAATATGTGTATTGAAAGGAAAATGTTTTGTCTTTTTAAAGATGAATTGAATAAGTAGTTTTTTAAATGGATAATCAGCAGAAAAGATGGCTATTTTTTGAAAGAGCAGATAACAAAGTAAGAATTTCAAAGCGCTGCTTTGGTTGCATTTTGAAGTATCAGGCGCCAGTTCATTTGCAGTTAATTACATTTCCACCCAATGAATCTGATACAGTAACTGTTTTTCTTCCAACCACTCTTCTTACATCTTGAGCTTTTTGATGGTCTGATGGTGTTAAAAATATATCCTCCTCTAACAAAATAACACCTTTTTGAATCTCGGGTCCAAACAGAAGCTGCAGCAGCGGCGGAATAACGTACATCTGTACGGCAGATTGTCCCTGTGCCAGGTGTGAAGCAATGTTCATTAAAAGTGACAAATACCTGATTTGTAAAGAAGTCATTGAGAGCAACATGTGTTAGGATGACATGTGTGATGTGGATGGTGAGAGAGAAACTTGTGAAAATTCGAAGGCTTTGTTGTGAAACCCAAGAAATCAAGCGAGACAGACGTATAACACAAATCTTCCCCACATCTGTGTCAGTATGCAGAGATACAGAAATTATTCCCTTTTCCCCACATTATATCTAAAACTGTTGCTCACAGCCTCACTGTGTCGCCACTTTCCTCCTTCTACGGCTCAGTCACAGTCCTGAGGACCCGAAGAACTGCCATGGCGGTCCCCTTGAGGGCCTACACCCCGAAAACATGCAAGTTTGTCAAGCCTAGTCAAGTCAAGTCAAGTGATGAGTTAACCAGTAAGATTTAAGACTGTTATCAACCAGGCAAAGCAGGCAAACGGCCCCGGGAGACCCAGACTCGAGCCCAAAAGCAAAAGTGTTAATATGTGTCAAATTAAAAATTTTTGGCGAAACGCACCCCTAAAGCGCAAAATCGCCTGATATTATGAGGGCCTCAGGGTGGGCCCTGCGTTATGATGTAGTCCTGAGGCCCTTTCTCAATCACTGCGTCAAAACTGAGTTACTTAGTTTGAGGAATTAAAGGTAGAATCAGTAGGACTTCTCAGTTGCTAGGAGATAGGTGATGTCCTAATTTGTACTAATTTGAAAAGATGTTTTTATGCCCTGACATCTGCGATTTACCTTTTCAAATTCTCCTTTAAATATCTATATAGTAACAAGTGTGATATAATGGCTATGCTTGTTGTCTTTGAAGTGTTGTTTTTATTTTGCAGACACGTGCTGGATGCTGCTGAAGTCTGAGCCATGCTAGGGGGGGTTTGGAGGCACGCTGCCCCGAGAAATATTTGCCCATAAAAAAGCCAGAAAAAATCCAGATTAAAATACCATTACCTTCTTTTGGTATTTGGTGAGGACAGCAGTATGTTGTGTATCATTTTCATGCATCTGTTAGGGGCGCATGTCGACACTGAGCCTAAGCACACATGTGGCGAGCGTCTGTGCAAGAATCCATCAGTGCCTCCTTTGTTTTGGTGTCTGCAGAAATATTATGTTAATATCTATGAAGCTACTACAGAGCGAATCTAACATTCTGGTGTTAACCAGCTGTTTTGGAAACCTAACGGTCAAGTCTTAAGCTCAAATATTTAGATAAATATAAAGATGGTAGGGAAGATAATGGGAACGCCTACACTGCTCACCCTCCAAGGCATTTCTGATCAGTCCACTGTTCAGCAGACCTACAGGATCTTATCTGACCCTTCCCATGTGTTGAACTCTCAGTGTGTACTAATGAATTCTGGGATGAGGTACAGGCTCCCTTTCGTGGAAGCACAATTGTTATAAACAATCATTTGTCCGTTTCAGAAAACTGCAGGTTTCACCAATTGCTCGTTTGCTCCTAAGCACATGAAGCGAGATGTGTATGATCAAAGATGTGTATGTTGTGAGACGTATGCAATTTTAATCTATAAACTACTGAACTTTGTTGGTATTTCTGGTACAGCACTCAATGATTCTCCTCATACTTGTCTGACAAACACTATTCACATTCATAATTATGTCTCTTCCTCCGCTCCTATCTTGTGTGGGGTCCCTCAGGGGTCGATCATTGCACATTTTTCGTTTTCTTCTATTTGTTACCACTTGGCCAGCTGCTTAACCCCTCTTGCAGGACTCAACAATAAAGACTGCACGCTTGCCTAGGGCAAGTAAAATCCTGTCTGGCAAGTAAATCTGGCAAAAAAGAAAGTCACAAAAGAAAGAAATTAAACGATTATTTTGAGAATTGCTAATATTTTTTTCATGCACAAACTGCAGCAATCTCTCAAATACGGAGATTCCCTGCTTTTCTTTGTTTATTGTGATATTAAGTGGAATATCTTTGGGGTTTAGACTGACAAAACAAGACATTTACAGACATCACCTTGGACATTTTTCTCTATTTGATGTCATTTTATATACATCACAGCCCTAAATTAAACATGAGAATTAACTTTAGTTTCTGTTGTTTTTTTGATAACCACTAATCAGACAATTTGCACAAATAAATAAAAACTGACTTCAACAAGTAGATTTCTGACCCACTTGCCAAATCAGGGAAGTGGAAAAAGCATTAATGTTGAATCCAATCCTGTAGTAGCTGTTATCACTGTCACAAAGAGAAAGAGAAAATATGTTTTTAAAAGTGTCTGTGTGTTCGGCTCTCAGTACTTCTGTAGCTTCTAACTGAATCTCTGTGGTTTCAAGTTTCTCTTGTGTGTTTGCTGTTTCATGTTCGCTTTCAGCTGCACTGGAGTTGTGCTGTTACCACTGATGAGAACCCAACATTTCCTGATTTAGCTGCTTCATAATAAAAGCTTTGGAATAACAAAATAACACTTCACTTTATAGGTCCCATAATTTCATGGTAAATAGGTGGTAATTACCAAGTAATATATTTAAAATTTCTTAGAAGTTACCCCCAAATTTTATGTTAAGTATGTGATAATTTGCATGTGTTGTTTTTCGTGCTTATTATCACATAATTAACCATGAAATTTGGAGGTAATTTCTAGGAAATTTCAAATGTATTACCTGGTAATTACAACCTATTTACCATGAAATTACAGGACCTGGAAACTGAAGCGTTATGCCGACTTTTATTGTAAAGAAATGACAGGAAATTAAGTGTTTGTTCGCTATTTTACAGCCACTCGACTGAAGATGCAAATTCCTGCTGTGCCGTGATGCCGAGTCAAACCAGGCCAGCACACATGTATGGAAAAGTAGTATTAAAGTAACCTCACTTATGCTGCTACATTTTAATCTCATTATGAGTAAAAAAAAACACCTTCACAACATATATTTCTCTCCTGAAACGAAGAGCTCAGCTGCACGTTTCTTTCCAGTCGGTGTCAGTGGATCAATCATTTATTTCTGCCCCGAGAACAGAAGAAAAACTTCTACAGCAAAGCAAGGCAAACTATGAAACTGCACAAAAAGCAAACGGGACTTCAGTAGCTCTGAAGTGATGCAACTGATGATCAGTTTTCATCACTGAAAATGGCTCCAGGTTGTTTCAAGTTGTTAGACACAAACCAGCCTGTTTAGGCTGACAGGTGAAATGAAGGATTGTGGTATTAATCTAATAAATTTGAATATGAGTCCGGCATTTTTTTTTCTCCAGATCCAATTTGTATTACACATGAGTAACATATTCATTCATCTTTTAATTATGTATCATTACTTAGTCATTCTGATACCAATGGATTACCCACTGCAGAGTGTAACTAATTGCAAGACACACTTCTTACAAGTTAATCAAGAGTTTCCCTCGAAGGAATCCCTTTTACTGTAATCTAATATACAGGAATGTTCTATTCTGGAGTTGGACACTTCTTCCTCTTCTCCTCCGCATGCAATATTCATGACGGCGAGTTCTTCCCTAAAACCCTCTCCTCTCTCCTCTCCTCACCAGGTGGGGAAGCAAGCATGCGTCTCCCGACAAAAACCCCAGCCACTCGGTGCTTTTTATAGACTCTCCCTCTCAGTCTCTCTGAACGGTTAAGCTGTCCCTGGGTTCCTCTTAGCTATTGTAATCCATACACAATACCCACACATTTAATGGGAGAGACGCCTGCAATAAAGCAGAGGGTGCATTTCGCAGGGAGCAATTTAGCCTTCAAACAATATGCCAAGGTTTGCTTCCTTGGGACAATACTGCTGTTGGGTTTTTTTCCCCTCTTGTTACAATGCAGAATGGTGGATATAGTCATTACGGTTTGGACTTGATGACGGCAAAATGAGAAGAGTGGCGTGCTTGCGTCGCTTTTGAAACTTTGCATTGAGTCTTTGTGGGATAAATGTTCTGGATTGCGGGGTGGCGACGGCCCAGCGGTGTGTCCTTTTAGCGAGCGCAGTGTCCGGCCGCTATCTCTCATCTCAGCCGGCTTTCAGGCTAAATGCGAAACCCACCTGGGCTAAAGGAGAGGGCCCTCGTCCCCCCTCCTCTCCCTCTCCACCATGAGGACACACAATACCTTCCTCGCACTAACCTGTGGGGACAATGGACAATAAAAAGCAATCATTCTCACTTCACCAGCACAATTACTGTACAACTTAGCTCCCCTGCCTTCTTCCCCCACTCCCAGCAGAAAGTGAGAGTAGAAGAGCGAGTTCTTTTGAAGCGAACATGGCTCCGACTTCTCTGCTGCTTGCTCCTCTTCCCTCCATTTCCCTTGGTGATAAGATACACAAGAGTGAGCGCACTGGCACAGTGCATGCTGGGATAATGTGGCGGCGTGCTGCTAAGCACTTCCTGTCCACAGCAAGTTGCAGGGGTTGTAGTTGCAGCGTTTTCCTGCAACTTTGATGGTTTTCTTCGCTCCTTTCAGAAAGTGCATTAGAATTAAGGAGTAACTTCTGTATTTTTTTCAACCTAGGCCATATTTTACCAGGTTTTTGTGTCTAAGTGACTAATGCAAACAACAGTTTTTTGAAATTGGTCCAATACTCCAACTGAGCAACTGCCCCCATCAAAGTATGTCCACGAAAAGTGCTTGTTTTTGCCACTGGCAGGCTCAGATTGTTCTTCTTAGTGTCTGACAACATTAAAGAAAAGATCGCTGCAGAAATACACCTTCATTTAAAGAGTCATCTGATTCATCACTCAAAGAGAAAGGGTAATTTTATCATTGTAAAACACACCTGATTTAAACATCTAACACCGTGAGTTCAGGGTTTGTTTCAACCAAGAACCAAGATGGCTTTGCTGAGTTTTATTTTGTTTCTGTTGAGTTTGAATGAAGTGTGTTTTACAATGATGTAATTACTTTTTCTGTACATCAAGTTTGGTGGCTTTGGCGAGAGATATGACTCGGCTGTTTCTGGTTGAATAAAAACGATCTTACCCTTTTAAAAAAAGGTCTTTCTCTGTAGCCATCTTTTCCATAATGTTGGCAGACAACAATCTGAGCCTCTCTGAGGCAAAACAAGTGCTTGTAGTGGACATACCCTTCCTCAGTCCACCCCTTTTTGTGGAAATTTAAAATCTGAAAAAAATCCTTTCCCATTTCCTTTACATATTGCATTCCTTTTATATTGAAGGTCCAAAGTCGGTGTGATGTCACACCCGTGTTGAACGCATTCCAATCTGACAAGATGAAAAAACTTTTTTTGTGCTTGATAACAACGCATTACGCAATACTTTGCGCAAACATACAACATATCAACATGTCAACTTGGACAGTACTGTGTGTACGACTGATTTAATGAAACACAGGTTGGGGTTTGGTGTGGTTCCTCTGACTTTCTGAGTCGGAAATCTGATGTTCCGGCGTTCCAGTTGACATTTCCAACTAGAAAATCGGAAATTCCGACTCTCCAGAACAAATGGAATGCACCATCATAAATGCTACGTGCCAGGCTTGTCTATGTTGAAAAGACAAAAAACTATTTTTGATGATGGTTAAAGATGTTACTGGGGACCTAAAAGCGACAAATATAATCACATCTTAAGTTAGCTAACATAAGCAAAATGTCTGATAGAAACCTCAAAACAAAAACCTGACAGATGACGTTAGCAACATACAAGCTAACTAGCAAGCTAATCAACATCAATCGTTAGCTATCTCGTTACATCTGATAGCTAATGCTAGCCAAAATGCTAGCCAGTTTGCTTTAATGTTTAGCTCAACATTAGTTAGCTTAAGATGTGACTATAGCCTCTGCATGCTTCTTTTAACCATCCTCATACTTTTGGTTTTCTATATAGGTGAGCCTAGCATTTAGCATATCTAAGCTCAAGAAGACAATCTGATTCTCCTTGGATGGCGAAACAATGACCCACCTTCTTCTGCCTCTGATTGGCTGGGTTGGTAAGGGTTAGGCATGAGGGGTGATGATTGGAACAGGGCAGATCATTCCTTTACCATCCTAGGAAAGGAGAAATTGCCCGTAAGGATTATACTGCAGCCCGTTTTGCAGCTGATGGCTGGAGTACTCACAGTTTCAAAAATCGTCATCCCAATTAGTCGACACAAAAACATGACAAAAAAGGATCCAGATTGAAAAAACCCCACCAAGTTACCCTTTAAAACTAGTTAGACCTCCTTAGAATAAGATGCATCAACTTCCTTGGAAGTCTTTTAAACATCGATGTGGCATCGTGCATCCGATGGCGCTGGCACGGCTGGCTGTACTTCATTAAGATGGTGCAGATATCAGTAACTCAGGCTGTCATTAATAATGACAAGACCCACCGCTTAATACATGTCCACTGTTAATTATCAGAGGCCATGTCTGTTAAATATCAGATTCCTCCCTCTAAATAGTGGGCAGTTCTCCCTTGCAGTCTCATCTGTCACTGTAAATGTCATCACTTTATTCTCTCGTTGGCGACCGTGACAGGCCCCACTTTGAGCCCCGCTTTATCTCCTTTTGCCTTCCATTCTCCCGGCTACAAAGATTCCCCTTTCTCTTCTTTTCTTTTTTTTTTCTCCCTTTTCCACCACTCACTGCTGTATCCGCTTTCCACACGTGGCAAATGATTGCCCGGGTAAAGGTATTTTCTGTTTCAATCTTACACTTTCCCAAGGGAGAACAAAAAACGGGGGACAAGCTTTCTGCAGCTGGTTTCACTGAGAAAATTGTTCAGAATTGCCTCATTCCAGGGCAGATTAGCGAATGCATACAATCCCAGGCTAAGTGCTATTGTGCGCCACAATTTGGCCATTATACTTTGTCTTTTCCATTTAGAGAACCCCTACCCAATTAAAGTAATACAGCCCTTCCAATACCTGCTCCCAATTAAATCTGGGCGGTATTACCTGCCTTGATAGAGCTGGCCATGGCTCCTCAACACTCACTTGCATTCATTAGGCCTATTCAATGTGACGGAGCTGATGACAACGATTCAAGTTGCTCTCCCTCCATCCCTCCCCCTTGCCACTCTCCTCTCTCTTGTTCTCCCCCTCTTTTCGGACGGGCTCTCACTTTCTTTCTTTTTTTTTTTTGTCCCTGCCTTTCTCTCTGTCACTCCTCTCAAGACTAGAAATGCCTGCCGCTTACTCTGAGGACTCAGAATTGGCTGGGGAATAGAGGGGAGTGAGGAGGGTCCCCCCCCCCCCACCACCACCCCACCCCCACCCCCTCCTCTTTTTCTCTTTCTTCGACATTTTCTCGCCTGCCCCTGGTTTTGTTTCCCAGGTAGCTGGGATTTTTTTTTTTTTTTTCCAGCTCATTGTGCCTTTTTCAAATCCTTCGTCCATGCTGCTTGGTTGGCACCATTTTAAAGCCCCAACTCCACAAAGAAAGAGCTTGTCCAGGCCACTGACTCGATTGACAATTTCAGAGTGTTAAAAAAATCCACAAAAGCCGGAGCTTGGGGTGTCGCTGAAGTGGGGGGAAAGCCGTCAATATGACATGTCTGCTGTCCAAACCCATAACCACCAGGTGTTTGTAGCCTTTCAGGAAAAAAAATCCGTCATATCCCACTGTTCCAATTGAACTCGTGGCTCATGCAAAAAAAAAACTTTTCTTTCACTATTCACAGTGTCACATTTCATAAAGCTGCAGTTATAATGAGGCAGGCCAACAGAGGGAATATGCTGACAGTAGTTGTACTTAAAGCTGGGACCATCAAAATGTGCATGTGTCCTGTATTTAACACGCTAAATAGCCCTGAGAATATTGCTGGATTTCCTCAGAGGCTTCATTTCTGTTAATGAATATTATAATGGGACAAAAAGGAAATGTAGCTACTTGCTATATGGAATCTGTTCTGCACTCCTCTATGTACAGAAGTGGAACGGGTGAAAGTACAGAAGTAGGGCCATGGCCAGCAAAAAATTAAGTGGAGGAAGATCTTTTTAAATGTTGCATCCCCAAAATAAACTGAAAATGTTGCGAATAAAGTCAAAATGTCAAGAATCATTTCTACTTTTTTTTTCTTAAACTTTTTATTCTCATAATGAAA
>JAJHUR010119653.1:0-17390 GCA_027495735.1 Lutjanus campechanus
ATATCAGATATACCTGCTGTTTGTAGTTATTATAACACTGGCTAACTAGTAACAGGTACAATATCATTTAATACAAACAGCATCAGATCTGATATGCTAGTTCATGTCATGCTAGCTACAAGCAGCAAGCATGCTTGCTACAACAGCTGATGTTTTTGGCTCACTGAACGTTTCAGGAAGTGTGTGATGTGATCTAACGGCTCGGTGTTGTGTCGACAGTGTGGTGAACTGGATCGTCACCGGGATCGGACGCATGTTGCCTCAGCCTGCTCAGAAGCAGGTGAGTCGCTGTCGCACTTCATCCCTCAGACACATGAAGTTATGACGGCAGACCGTCACTGAACATGTGATAATATAACATCTGTTCTCCTCACGCAGGACGCTGCTGGTAACGAGGTGCAGAACAGTGAGTACAACATTTCCACAGCTTGATGATGAAGAATTGATTGATTGATTGATTGATTGACTGATTGGTTGGTGGGTTGATGGGTTTTCCTAGCTGTTGCTGGTGTCAGTGATGAGGCAGACTCTAACCGGGCTGCTCTTCTCCTTCTGTTTCAGGGGGGAAAGGCGGGGAGAGCCCCTTAAAATAAAAGGAGAAGGAAGAGCAGGACAGAGTCGCTCACACTGACACTGACAGCAGCAGAAACTCTTTAACTGACTGAAGAACAGACGGAGCAGTCTGTACTCAGTGTGTTTGTGTTTGTGGTCTGATCCAGACATTTCTGAGCATGTTTTGACCAGGAGCTGATCAGCTGGTGCTCCCCAGCTGTCTCTCTGATTTTTCTGACGATGAACCTTCAGTGCGATGACTGAATCTGAACAACAACTCAAGTCTTTGTATCTCACAGAATCAACTTCATCTTTACTGGACTGTCCTGTTTTAATAATCCACGCTGCAGTATACACCCAACAAAAACATGAACACAACACTTTTACTTTTGCTTCCTTTTTTCATGAGTTGAAGTCAAAGATCTCAGACTTTTTCTTTCCACACAAAAGGTCTATTTCTTAGATTTTGTTGACAAACTTAAAATCTGTGACCAGTTTCTTTAGTTTCAAGTCATTCTGCAACAAACCCGTATCCAAAATTTCTGTTCAGTCCTGAGAACACAATGAACACAGTCGGGTACTTTTCTGCGTGATGCTGATTAAACAGCAGGATTATTGCACAGGTGTGTCTTGGACTGGTCACTCTGTGATGTTTGATATTGAAAAAGACGTGTATTAGGCACCAAACTATGGACATTTCACACAGAGCTGCAGATACGTTGTGTTCCTCATAACTCTGACCAATCACTCTTTATGTCTAAACCTAAACAACACAACCGACAAACAATCAGACGCAGAGAAGTGCAGGTCATGACTTTGCCCTCCTGGGAAAAGATCTGGTATCTGTGAAATAGACAATATTCATAGATTTGAACACATTTGTCAACAAAAATTGAGACAAACAGATACATATTCTCAAAAGCTGAAACTGTGAATAATTGACACTGTTGCCTGTTCATGCACGTCCCAGTGGAAGTTGTGACTTGATTAGATCCAGTAACTACATTTAATTCTAGTTTCATTCCTCATAAACAAACCAGATTTCATGAAAACATGGTGGATGGATTCACATCAAATGGTGAAGGTGGCGTCTATGTTTCTATATGAAATGTTAACCACTGTTACAGCAGCATTAAATCTAAAGACATATTACAGAACTAAACAGCAGACACAAAGTCCAGTGAGAATTGCTGCATATGCTAAACAGTTTCCGAGCCTCTGAGGTTTACCTGCATGTGTGCTCAGAAGACTCCAACTCATGAAGAATGGGAGCAGAAACAGAAGTGTTGATTTAAATGTTTGTTGAGTGAACTAACAACATGAACAAACTGGTCCCAGCTCAGCTTAAACACTGGTTATTTTGCCGCTGTTGCTACTTAACACTGGAATCTCACATAAGCTGTTAGTTGCAGATCTGAACTCTGGACTGTCAACAGTTCAGACAACTTTTGCTTTTTTTAAAAGACTTTTTCGCTGATAATGTAATGGCAGCTAAATAAGTGCATCGCAACTCATTAATGCATTTTACTGTTATGTTCATGAAAATAAAGACGTTATTTGGAAAAAGAATGAATGTTTTGTTGATTGTGTTTGTTGTGATGTTGGTAAACCTGAAAGTCATCAATCAGTCAATCAATCAATCAATCAATCAATCAAATAATCATTAAATGTGCATATAATGTGTGTTCTGTTTGTATAATATAGCCAAGTTTCATCTACTTTTCAAGATTCACAACAGATTAATTCATTAATACTTTGATAAAATATATGAGCCCTGCCAGTCGAGTGTTTGAGACCCATTAACTCCAGAATATGGACAAAAATAACCTGAATACAGAAAAAGATTTTCTATTGGCTGATATGTAAACAAGACACACAGTCATATGTGCAGATAATTCTCAGCCATGTTCTTCCTGCCATGTGGTGTTCAGTCAGCATCGTACAGAAGACGACAGACCTGGTGCTGGAGGACATAGAACAGGACAAGGAGGTGAAAGAGAAGGTGAGACTGACCTGAATATCCTGTCCCAAAGAAACAGACACATCTAATTCATGTGCAGGCACCAAGTCTACCATGTTAGTAATGCCTCATTTCCACTGCATGGTACCCTTCGCTTTGATCTATTTTTAGTTTTCTGTTGTCAAAAGTTGTGGATAGGAGCTGATACCAGCTACTTTTTTGAGGGTAACACCTTGATCGAGGTTTCAACCAAGCTGAGAAGTTACTAAAAGGTGGAGTTGGAACTTTGAAGGGTACTATGGTAGAACCAGGATAGGTACTGTGCTATTTCAGAGACCAGATAAATCCCATGTCAGGTACTGTGGGGAAGGGTACTACAATAGTTCCAGTGTAGGTACCATGGTACTTTAAAGGGTAACATGGTAGATACCAAGGGACACACCATGGCACTTTGAAGGGTACCGCTGTAGTACCAGAGTAAGCACTACCTACTCTGGTACAATAGCACTTTGAAGGGTACTACTAGCCCAGTACCCTTAAACCTGATGTGCTGTGGTACATACTCTGGGTTTTACCAGAGTAGGTACCATGACACTCTGAAGGGTACCATAGTAGTACCAAAGGAGGAACCATAACACTATGAAGGGTAGCAGGGTTGTGGGTACCACGGTACTTTGGAGGGTTCTGGGGTACATACAGTAACATGGGTAGGTACCATGCAGGGCAGGGCACCAGAGGGAGGACTATAGCATGTCCAAGGTTTGCATGGTAGTATAATGGTGGTGCAATGACACTTTGGCTACAACTGTGAGGGCACCTTGGTGGTATCAAGAGAGGCACAATGGCACAAGAAAGGGTAGCAGGCTGTACTAGAGCAGGTCCCATGGTATTTTAGAAGGTACCTGGGTAGGTAGTATGGTGAATACTGAGGCACTTTGAAGGGTACCATGGTAGTACAAGAGTAAGCACCATAGTACTTCCGAGAATAACACAGTAGTACCATGGTGGTGACATTGCCCTTTGGCTACAGTGGTACTATGCTCGCAGTGCCCTTCAAAGTGCAGTCGTACCTACTGTGGGACTTTTTCACCATGGTAGGTACCGCGGCACACGGTACCAAGGTTTTTGTCAGAAAGGAATAAACCTTTGAGATGTACTATTTCGTTTTCAAGGGGGGTCCACAGTGACAATAATACAGCATAAACACAGTTTGACAAAACATTTAACAAAAACAAGATGATTAAATGGAACCTAATCTTTCCATGTGAAGAATAAGTTCCCTCTCGGTGTTTGGTTGCAGACAGAAGATGCGGAGACCCAGGTGGATCAGCTGACTCCACTGATGGAGAGCATCAAGAAGGAGGCTGGAGAAGCAGTTTTAGCTCACATGGAGGAAAGGTTAGCAACTCTCTCTGTCTCACTCACAGTAATCTGTTGTCCTTTTCTTCCCTTTTCTGTTTGTTCTTTTTGTGCACTAAGGATGAAAATATCTGTCCAGTACTTCACAGCCCAGAGTGAGATATCTCAACAACTGAAGGCCTTTGTAGGGTGTCATAAAATTTCTGAATTTACGCTAATCTAGCCAGACTTTATGCTAGTTCTTGTCTTTTGTTCAGTCTCTACAATAAATTTCTTGAATTCTGGTAAATATGTGACCTCCTTGTTGTGCAGACTGCAGCAGGACCGTCTGGAAGCTGCCCGCATGGCAGAGGAGATGGCCAGGAAGGCAGCAGAGGAGGCAGTCCGACAGCTGGAGGTGGAGCAGTCAGCTAAGATCGTCATAGAAACGCTGCCAGAGACCAGTGAACAGTAAGTGACATAAATCTGTTTTTTTCTTCACATGGAAGCAAAGACAAATTCAGCTATTTGCACACAAATCTTAGACAGTAAAGTATTTTCTGTTCTATTCTATTGTAAACACACACAGCACACGAAACCTCGCACCTTTTAAGTGTCAGCTTTTTAGGACCAAACAAGACAGACTGTATCTCACAACACTGGCTGAATTTCTTTCCCTTTGAAGAGAAGCTGAATGGAGAAACACGTTTCAACACACATCATTTTTTCAGTGCATATACAGTCATCAAGGCTACAAGTATCCATGGAGACAGAAACATCTACTACACGCTGTAGCCTGAGCTGAGATGTCCTCCTGTAACTGTCCTGTTGTTTGTCCTCAACAGACTGCCCAACATCCTGGAGGAGGAAAATGAGGACGACCCAGAGTAAGTCCATCTTCATGAAAGCCAAACTACCACCACCCTGTTGCGTTCACTCTCTTTTTTCTGCTATGTTGAGTTAACTGCTCCTGCTGATGCTACTGCAGCAACTAAACATGACGTGACTGGGTCAGATTCATCTCTTTCAATGACTTAATTTCACACTTTCATCTGGCAGCCATCTGTATCTCTGTTTGGATCAAAAAGGGGTGAAACTCTTATTTATCTTCTTCTTTGACTCTGAGGTGTTGCAGAGAGTTTGGGTCGGGGTCTTACTTTAAGAGAGACCTTTAGAGAGCAGGTTTTTCACAGACCTCACGGTTCAGTCAGTAACGCAGATGTGCAGAGATTCTGGGATGTAAACAACAGAGTGGATCACATGCTGAATATTTGAGTCAAGCTTATTTTGGGATGTCTAATCCATGGAGAAGTTTAGGAAAACTTGTGGAAGCTACTAAAACTAACAAAGAAGAACTTGGTCAGAAGGAAAAAGTGCAGAATTGGAGAAGATCCGTATGAACTGACTCTTTTTTTCTTGGAGTGATGACCAGATAATTTTGCCTTCAATTTCCTGTCCCAGTATTGTGAACAACCTCATTTGTTCAACAAACAACAGCTGACAGCTGAAGACCCCTAAATGTTCCAAAGGTTTGATGTTGTGTCAAAATGTCACTGAAATACTGACAGAATAACCAGTTGTTAAACCAGTGGCTCTGTCCTCTTCACTCAGTGTCAATATAGGAATTGTGATTTTCTGTCACACTGACTGCACTTTATTTTGCACTTTCTGTGCTTTCAGCAGCCTCTGCTGGTGAAGTTAGAGTTGAACCCCAATAGCCTCTTTTATTTGATCTAAAGCCCTGCTGCTTTCTGCTTGACTCAGATGCCCACCCCCCACCCCCGCTTTAACAGCTAATTGCCCTCTGACAAAGTGAGCTGAACTGTCTGACAGGGGCTCTCCGTCTTGTTTGTCCCTTGCTGCACACCGTTCAGGTTGCAGAACCTGCAGGAGGACAGTGACGACAGCACAGACAATAGGAGTCCAGAGGAAAATAAAGAATCAGAGGGAAAAAACAAAACCACTGTTGAAGAAGAGAAAAAACCTGATGAGTGAGCTCAGCCATGATTAGATAAAGGCTTGAAGATGGAGGGACGCTCCCATACAGACATCACCAATTAATCTCTTATAAACTACATTTCGTGATCTTCTTCTGTAAATCTGTGAGACACTCTGAGATGTCATATTTTGGTATGGGGTGTGCACTTCCTGAGCAAAGTCCTTCCACTTTGGTACCAGCAGATCAAAGATTTTTATTTCTTATGGCTTTTTAGAGCGAGCAGAAGTCCTGCCTGATATTCCAGGCTAGTGTCTGTTTGTCAAAACTGAACTCTTTCCATTCCTTGGCTGCATGTAGAGATTTTGTCAACGGGAACTGTGATGATTCGCCACCTTAGCAAAATACTAGATGGGTAGTTTGAGGATGCTTGCACTCCTTACTCCAGTTGTACCTCCCCCCAAAAGACATCCTAGGTTCATGAGCCTTCTCTAATTCCACAAAACAAATGTGGACTGGTTGGGTAAACTCCCATGACTCCTCCAATATCTTTGCAAAAGCTGGTCCACTGTTCCACATCCAGCATGGAACTTGCCAGAGCGTCCTTTTAATCTTCCAAAAATAAGCTAAGACGTCTGCTGAGCGAACCTGAAGAAGCTACGAGTGAAACACATTGTTTGCTTCATTGTTTGATCAAACTTTTATTCATTATTGGCAACACACAATGCAACATACTCATACGCTTCAAATAAAGTTGTAGTAAATCAGTTCAGTGTGCGGTGGTTTTGTGCTGATGTTTTTACCTGAGATGTTCCTGCGACCGACCAGTACCTGATCCCTGATACTGGAGGGAACGCTGTTTAACGACGTCTTTCATCGGTCTTTACAAAAAGCTGAAACACAATCCAGTATTTTCTGTTTTGAAATTAAATGAGTATGTTGTAGTGATTTGCATGAGCCTACTCAGTCGCCACAATGTCTTGGCCCAATAACAGCCTAAGGGGCAGATTGCTGCAGGTGCAGCTGCTCCAAAAACACCTTTTAAAAGTATGTTGGGTAAGAGAAGATGTCAGTCAAATCTTCTGTAACAAAATTACTCATCTGCAAAACCGTGTCCAAAAGAAAATACATAACAGCATGTAAGTTCTGCAATGTAACACTTACTGAGGTGGGAGGGACCACGTCTAACTTTGGGCAGCATAGCAGCCACTTGTCTGCACCTGTCATTGTCCAACATTCCTATAACATTCATCAGCATCAAAACAGGAAGGAAGTGATGAAGCAGTAAAGCCCATCTCTTGCTTGATTTCTTTTTTTGCCTGGGCCAAGTTGGACATTGATGAGTGGTGTGACCACATGCTTTGCCCTGAAAATTTGTGGATATTTAAACTTTTGCACGTCTAAAATAGGGATGTCCCTAACGACTGCTGTCCCTGTCGATTAAACAGAAATTTAAATGACACATGTTGTTATGATCGCCCCTGAACGCTGTACTCATGCCAGACTCATGATGAAATATGCACCAGAGTCGACTCAAGTACAACGGTCTGATTCCAGGTGTTAACACGAGCTGCCAGAACCAGAGCCACATGACAGCTGTTCATGAACCAGAGCTGGTTCACATTTGGTCTCCAGTTCCTGCACATAACTAGATTTTCATCTGCAGCCAATACGTCAGATGAGAAAATGCACAGAGTCCAAGATGTTTTATGCTGAAGGTTTATTGACATTTTATCAAGGAGAATGAAAGAATATCAGTACACACTTTGTCCTGATGCTCCCTTCATTTCAGGAGTTTCAGTACTCTGGGGATAATCTTTAAACCTTCACAGATAATGCCATAAACAATCAATGCCCAAATATGGTCAGACCCATCACATCTACAGCATCTACAGCATATAGTCTGTTGATCTGCAAATCCCAAACAAGGGAAGTATAAACGTACAAGGTCTGAGGCCACAGCTCAGCACTCTTTCCTCCCATTCTTCAGGGTCACTGATATCCAATCCCTGATTGCAGTTACCTCTGCTCCGTTCAGAGAGACAGGTGAACACATCGCTGACCTCGGCTGCCATGGCAACACTATCAGGATGCCTCCTGTTTTCCCCAAAAGGAACAGACAGTTGCATCTGCTGTCTCAAGGAGAAACGGTGTGCCGCACTGTGTGGGCCTCCCAGTGACCTCAAGGCCTTAGTTTGACCCAGCGTACGATACCTAAGTTTGAAAAATTCCCCAACAACTATTAAAGCTATTGGAGGAATATTTTGACAAAGGGCTCGAATTGTATTGTCCAGATGAGTTGTCCGTGTAGCTATAAGCTTAGCCTCTTAGCTTTAGGTTAGCTAGGCATTACAGCGGCCTGCATGTCTGTTTCTGCAAAAGCTTTGCCTCTGACCCACACTGTCTCCTTGTGGTTTAACTTGACTTTATCTTGTGTTGCCTTTTGCCAACTTTTCTTCTATGAATCAGGGCAAACCTCACAAGGTAGGTTGGACTTTAAACGGTCATTAAACAGCTCACTCAACAGACAGAATATTGAATTTATATGTTTGGGAAAATCCTGTTCCCAGACCACTGTTGAACCTTTATCGCCAACATTTTTCAGTTGGTTGTTCCTACAGTACCTGCATATATTGTATGCAGCATGATTAAGGAAAGGTTTAGTGTGATAGTGTAATAAAATCAATATGTTGAACTCATGTGGAGTTTGTTTCCACCTGTTGAATCTAACGACAGACGTAGTATTTGTCTTCTAAATGTTAAACGGACCTGTCATGTGACCACTGAGGACGCCGGTGGAAGAATTAGTTTCACATTTTTTTCAGGAGGTTTATTTTGCTCCTCACTTGCTCTTCGTCATCAGGTGCCTGGTGGACATACGTCCAGCTGAAGACGAGGCCTCTCCTTCATCAACAGATGTGGAGCCGGCGTCACAGAGGAGAGACCTGGAGAGTCCGGTCTCCCAGACCATCTCAGAACAACCACAGCCACAAGCTCCAGAAGCCCCGCCCACCACCACAGATGAGGTTATTTATACATCAGAGCCTCTTTGTATTCTGATAGGCTGCAGGCTGTTTTTAGTTTATTATCCTCATTATCTACTCATCTAATCCTCAAAGCTGAAGGTTTTTGGTTGCAGCCTACAGCTCCTCCTACTGGTTGGAGTAGTGAATAACTGCTAGAATAATTCTGCTTTATTATAAATTCAGTCTTTTTTGTAGCTTTTTCCATCATTTTTATCAGAAATAAAATCATCATACTCACCAGGGCACAGTGAATTTGCAAGTAATATACCCAGTTAGATTTAGATTCTGACAAATACATGTAAATATAGTTCAATGTAACTGATAACAAGGAGACTCACATTCTTATTTCTTCTTTCTTCATCTTCTTCTCAGGCCAGTTCAGCAGCAGCAGAGAGTGGAGCTGGAGGTGAGACTCTTTGAAAATTAAGATTTATTGGCAGCAAATGGTTGCATTTAGGATTTATGATAGATTATATAAACAACATGTAAAATTTTTATATCAATTTGGACTTTTTAGGTCTTTTACATCATTGTTTTGTTGTTGTATATTTTACATAATTGTGGTCTTGATATGTTTTTTATACCATGTTTGTGTTGTAGCATTTTTTTTGGATTTATGTCTTTTATGTTGTTTTGTTTCTTGTTACATCTTTTACATCATTTTGGTCTTGTCACATCTTTTATTGTTACGTATTTTCGTTTGTCTTTGTTTCCTGGAGAGGTGTCTGTGTACGTCCTGATAATCTCTCAGTTCTCATCTTTGACTCTGACTGTTTCTCCGTCCAGTTCTCGACATTTGTTCTCCGATAAAGAGCTTCCTGCTTCGATTCCCGCTCGCTGCCGACTGCCTGGAGACCTGCAGGACGCTGGTGCCTGACCGCTGCCTCACCCCTCCCAAACTGTCCATGCCGACCCTGCCGCCAGAGCTCTCCCAGCTGACCCAGGAGCTGTCGCAGCTCCCTGCGCAGGCGCGACAGTGCTGCATGAGCATCATCAACCACTTCAGAGGCCTTCACTCCAACTCCCAGCATCCTCAGCAGCCTTAACCCCACCCTCCCACAGCAGACCCTTAGAGACACCTTATAGATGCCTAAAGTTTGCGTAGACTCAAACCTTTAAAGTGCCTAATGAACCTCTCCTCATCCCACACCCTCCTCCTCATCATTCCCATCATGCTCTGCTGCTCTGCTCTGTGCTGCTTTACCCCAAGCTGCCAGCCAATCACACGCCAGGTGATCTTACAGGAGTGGATATCTGTGCTGTAAATTCTACAGGACGTTGCTGTTATCTGGAAGAAGATGTTTCCTGAAGTCCAACAGTGTTTATTTCTTCCTGCTCTGTTCACAGGAGGTTTAGGCGAAGCTCTGAACATCCCACAAATTCTCACGACTCCGTCCAAGGCCGACGTCAGGTAACAAAACAAAACAAGAAACACCGATCAATATTTTCTGACACTTAATGAACCAAACAACTAATCGATAAGTGGGAAAATGATCACCAGATTGATCACTAGTTGAAAAATGTTTTCTGACAGGTTTAATTCATCAATTTTAATTATTTTTTCATCCCCTCTAGTCCTTCAGGTGATCTGTCTGCAGACGAGGACGACGAGGAGCTGTCCAGGCTTACGAAGACCAATCAGGGAGAGCTGCTGACAACAGACGGAGAGTGAGTCACATCACACAAACACACACTGCGTCTTCCCCCTACATCCGTCCCTTCTGTCCTCCATGTCCTCTGTCCTGTCGTCCTGCAGGGTTCGTCCTCTGTCTGCAGCCAGCGTGGGCAGCGTGGTGATCCAGGACCGTCTGTACCAGCTCGTCGGACTCTTTAAAGGACGGACAGAACGTCAGAGAGATCGTCTGACTGACCCGGACGAGTCTGAGGAGGAAAGTCCCTCAGCCTGTACGTCCTGACATGTTCCACACCTTCGGTTCCTCGTGTTTCTGTCCTCTTCTTCTGTTGTTTTTGTCTTCATCTCGTCATATTTTTGTCTTCATTCATGATGTTTCACGACACAAATTAAATTAAAGGCACAGTGAAAATTTTCCTCTGAAGAACCCTTTTTGGAAGAAAGGGTTTGTCGACGGTTCTTTTTAAGACTCAGGTTTCCAAGAATCCTTTTCATCCAGAGAACCTTTTTTTTTTTTAGAAGAAAGAGTTCTTCAAAGATTGTGGAAATCCTTGAAGAACTCTTTCATCAAGGGTTCATCAAGGGTTCTTTGTACCACGATATAAAACGGTTTTCAGTAGAACCCCCTGGGCTGTCTCTAGATAAAACCCTTGGAATATGAAAAGGTTCTCAGGAGAACCTCTCGGCGTGTTCTAGATGAAACACTTTCACAGAGGGTTCTAGTTAGCACCTTTATTTCTGCAACATGTTGCTGTGGAAATGAAGCTTTGTTTGAGGGTTGTTTGGTAAATGCAAAACTGAATGAATGATGAATCAATTAATTGATTGTTAATTTTACCAGTGATTGATTAAGGATCTTACGATGTGGAACCCTTGTATCGACTCATCTAAGTATTATTCTATTAAAAACAAGATGATCTTATAGTTTCTGTTTGATCTCTGCAGCTGCCGCTCCTCCTCCTCCTCCTCCTCCTCCTCCTCCACCAGCAGAGGAGAAGAAGGACGATGCTCCTGCAGCAGCAGAGGAAGAAGAGGAAGAGGAGAAGGAGTATGTGCTCCCCTTCACACTCCTGGGACAGCCTGTAAAAATCCCCAGACTGCCCAAACTGCCCAAACTTCCCCCGCTGCCCGACTGGCTGCGAGTCATCCTGGAGTACCGCTTCCCCTCCAGCATCGACCCCTTCACAGGTCAGCTTCATCCATCTGCACCACCAGTAACAGACATTATTATTTACCTTTATTTTTGAAGTCCTGTATGTGAGTAAATGTACTCAGTTACTTTCCTGCAGCGTACGTTGAACTAGTCTGACATGGTCTTTCTGTCTCCACAGATCTGATCTACGTGATCTGGCTGTTCATTGTCGTGGCGGCGTGGAACTGGAACGTGTGGCTGATCCCTGTCCGCTGGGCGTTCCCCTACCAAACCCCCGAGAACATCCACCTGTGGCTGCTGGCCGACTACACCTGCGACCTCATCTACATCACCGACATCCTCGTCTTCCAGCCCAGACTGCAGTTCGTCCGCGGAGGAGACATCGTGGTCAGTGGAGTCAACAGAAATTATTTTTAAAAAATCTCTCTTTGATTTTATTTGAGAACAAACGACTTCTTTAACCTGAAACTTTTTTTTATTTCAGTGTGACAAAAAGGACATGAGAGAAAACTACATGACAACTGAGAGGTTCAAGGTGAGAAAAGTAAAACCTGCAGGTTTCTCTCTGCCTCTCAGCTGTCTAACTCCATCCACTTCAATGTCTGAATCAACCGTAGGACAACTGAAAACTGTCAACAGAGTTGGCACATCACTTCTTACATCGCATCACTCCACCATCACTCACTTTATTTGCATTTAATGCGCCGTATTATATAGTCCCTGATGTAGATTTAGGAGGGAAATAAAATACGTATAAACTTAGTTACCTTTGATTAAATTCTAGATAATAAATCTGAAAAAATAATGTACGTGTTATACACATAATATATTACTGATAAGTGATATATTATCAATGAAATATGTGAGGATATATGATCTATAACTGTCAGTGCTGTGTGTTTTCAGATGGACATCATCAGTCTGTTTCCTATGGAGGTATTTTATTACTTCACAGGAGTCAACTCTCTGCTGAGATTCCCTCGTCTGCTCAAGGTCAGGATGTTTCTCACTTTATTTGTTTGACACTTTGATTTTATTAAACCTTGTTTAATGTTAACAGAGAGGCGACGTCCCTCCTCCTCTTAAAAAACAGACAATGTTTGTGATGCCGTTTGACTTGTGCCATGAAGAGTGGAAAACACTTCTGATTATCATGGTTATGGTTACAGATTAATTCCTATTTTACTGCTGTTTAAATCATTTATTTGTTTAGATTTTTGACTTGTTATTTCGTCATTTATTTCCTGTTCCTGTCTCTCTTTGGATAGTTTGTGGTAGTTCCTGGTAACCCAGCAGTGTGGGCCTGTAAGATTAATTGTATTTTTCCATTAGGTTCTTGTATTTGAGACGTATTTCAGTTTTAACCCTGTGACTCTCTTCCTCCTCAGTACATGGCTTTCTTTGAGTTCAACGACAGGATAGAAGCTGTGATGAAGAAAGCCTACATCTACAGGTGAGAAAAGATTCATCTTAATAATCTGTTGTAGTTTAACTCTGCACACAGCGTGATGTTAACTAACACCTGAGAGACTGAGGCTTTTAAATCTGAGACCAGAATGAATGTGTGTGAAGGATTAAAGACTGAGGGAGGAAATGTAAAACCTTCAGTGTGCTGCGTCTGATGTTCTGCTCAAATTCTGTCAGTGTATTGTTTAAAACATCATCATCCTTTTTCTTAAAATTGCTTATGAACAAAGTTTATGTTCAGTCCCTTTTGGGTTTTTGATTCAGCAGTGAAGTCGCTTTAACAATCAGTTTCTGATGCATCTAAAAAAAATAAAATTCTCTCAGAGAACATTAGAGGCTGAGAGCTGAGACGTGCGCATGTAGAACCTCTGAAACTGGTCAAATCATAAAACGTTTGATGCAGAAATTAACAGATTATCAGCGGATGAATGGATCAAATGTCAAATCTCCAGCTGGTCCACTTCTGCAGATCTGTTGTAAAAGAATAACCACCTTGAGATGCACCAGGTTCTAGATGCAGGATTCAAACCTGTGAATCAATACAAACTCTGAATTTAGAGATCAAACCTGTTTTATATTAATGTTGTTGTTGTTGTTGTTGTTGTTGTTGTTGTGTGTCAGGGTGATCCGGACCTCCACCTACCTGCTGTACTCTCTGCACATTAACGCTTGTCTCTTCTACTGGGGATCCGATTACGAGGGTCTGGGATCCACCAAGTGGGTCTACAACGGAAAAGGATTCGCGTAAGAACCCAGAAACTGTTGACGTGTTTCTCCTGTTAAAACACGTGAAATCTGATTTATTTCATGAACACGTGTCATATTTCTCCTTTAAATCAAACCTGTTGAACAGACGTGATATCAGATTATCTGATTTAACATTTTGTTTTTTTGTTCCAGTTACATCCGATGTTACTATTTTGCGGTGAAGACGCTGATCACCATCGGCGGACTGCCCGACCCCACCACCGTCTTCGAGATCTGCTTCCAGCTCATCAACTACTTCGTTGGTGTCTTTGCTTTCTCGATCATGATTGGTCAGGTCAGTCAAACCATCAAACTGTTTTATAATCAGAATTATAAAAACTTTATTTATATAAAAGCTTTAAAAACAGTAAAACGCAAAAACATAAGATGAGATTTCTGCGTCTCAGATGAGAGACGTGGTCGGAGCTGCGACGGCCGGAGAGAACTACTACCGGGCCTGTATGGACAGCACCATCAAGTACATGAACTCCTACAACATCCCCCACCCGGTCCAGAACCGCATCAAGACCTGGTACGACTACACCTGGCAGAGCCAGGGCATGCTGGGTAAGAAACACGAGGTCAGCGTGTGGATAAATGATCAAATATCAAAGACAAATCTGTGTCCCAGTAAAAAACAAAAGATCATCAAAGACTTTGTTCTTTCTTCAGTAGATGATGAAGATGAAACGAGACGAGTTGATTCATGAACTCAAACAAAAAACAGACGAGACAGAAAGATCGAGCTTCAACTTAGAAACAGAAAGTTGATCAAAAAAAATTACTAAAAATACGAATATTTTAAAAAACGTAACAAATAAAATTAGATAAAAAACAAAATATAATATAAATGGACAAAAAAATTAAATCATCAAAACAAAAAATACATAAAAAATAGAAACAACAGTATAACAATGTATGTCAAAAAATTAAATCATTAATTAAATGCAGTTTCCTTTCAAAGTCGACAGGCTCTTGATAATTTTTGATCAGTTTTGATAATTTTTGATCAGTTTTGATCAGTTTTGATCAGTTTTGATCAGTTTTGATCAGTTTTGCGTTCCGTATCTTCGCTCCATGATATCTGAGGGAGAACTGGACGTGTTTCAGTTCATATGAAGGAAGGTGAAGAGGATCAGCCTGCGTTCTGATGTATGAGTGAACTTTTTGGAATAAATTTGAAGAAGCTGCAAAAAGATGACAGTAAAGCAAAATGCAAAAACAAATATTAATCTATAAACACACGTATCTGATGAATAATCATATCACTTACTGACAGAGCTGAATCTGAGAGCTGCTGATCTTATAAAATGGTTTTAGCAGCAAATTAAGTTTAAGGAGACTGAGAATATTTGAATCAAGGTTAAGAAAAGAAGAAAAAAGCTGTTAAAGTCTGTTTAAAAAGCATCGGCGGACCTCAAATTTCTTTAGATTAATCCGTTTTTGTAAATATTCTCCAGCTGACACTTGAACACAGTCACCGGTAGAAGCTCACTGGCTCCACCTCCTGGTCCTTCACTGTAATTAGATCAATCAGAGGGTTTGACAGGTTGTTGCTTATTAACATCTCATTTCTTTACACACGAGGCTGATGGGAAGTGAAGTCCGCCGGTTGGTGTTGTGTATTTTCTGGGGAACTTTTACCCCAGAAAATACACAACACCAACTGGTCGTTCCAGTTCCCAGTAAAAGCAGCCATGAAAGCGAGCGGAAAGAATATTAAATATTAATATTTTTAAGAATCAGTGACTCACTGAGTCAGGTTTTATTAAATAAAAGTATTAAAACCACATTAATATAAAATAATCCATTAAATCAGGAAGTATTTCAGTCTGTACTTTCCAAAACAATATAAAAAACACATAATAACATAATAAAACAAACCACTGAATCGTGTCAAATGAGCAGCAAGAAGAACAAATATCTTTTTAAAAAATCAACAATTAATGTTAATTTTATTTAGTTTAGTATTAAGTCTAATTTTTTAATTAATTTATTATTTTTTCTAGTTTATTATTTTAAAATTCGACATATTTGACAAGATAACCAGATTTATATTTGCAGTAATGAGTAACTGCAGCTAAAGTAGTCCACAGTACAGTAGCTCATAGTTGTAGTTGAGTACAGTACTTGAGTAAATGTAATCAGTTACTTTTGTTTGTTTTCTGTGCAGACGAACAGGAGCTGCTGGTGCAACTTCCTACTAAGATGAGACTGGACATCGCCGTGGACGTCAACTACGCCATCGTCAGTAAAGTCGCTCTGTTTCAGGTCAGGAGGACACAACAACAACACAACAACAACAACACAACAACAACACAACAACAACAACAACAACAACACAACAACAACAACAACAGAAAACAACACAACAACAACACAACAACAACAACAACAGAAAACAACACAACAACAACAACACAACAACAACAACAACAACAACACAACAACAACAACAACAACAGAAAACAACACAACAACACAACAACAACACAACAACAACAACACAACAACAACAACAACAGAAAACAACACAACAACAACAACAACAGAAAACAACACAACAACAACAACAACACAAAACAACACAACAACAACACAACAACAGAAAACAACACAACAACAACAACAACACAACAACAGAAAACAACACAACAACAACAACAACAAAACAACAACAACAGAAAACAAGACAAAGTAACACAACAACAGCAAAAACAGAAAACAACAACAACAACAACAGAAAACAACACAACAACACCACAACAACAACAACAACAGAAAACAACACAACAACAACAACAACAACAACACAACAACAACAACAACAGAAAACAACACAACAACAACAACAACACAACAACAGAAAACAACACAACAACAACACAACAACAACAACAACAACAACAGAAAACAAGACAAAGTAACACAACAACAGCAAAAACAGAAAACAACAACAACAATAACAGAAAACAATATTTAAATGTTTTTGAAGGTTTGTGTTTTTTGTAACTGGAAATAGATCATGTTTGAAGTACTGTTTAACTGTTTAATTGATTATCAGTAAATGACGACTAATCAATAGATTGTTGCAGCTCGATAATAATGTGTGTCTGTGTGTGTCTGTCAGGGCTGCGACAGACAGATGGTGTTCGACATGCTGACGAGACTCAAATCTGTCGTCTACCTGCCCGGAGACTTCGTCTGTAAAAAGGTCAACACACACACACACACACACACACACACACACACACACACACAGAGACACACACACACACACACACACACACACACACACACACACCTGTGTGAAGTGTTAAACCTGTTAGAGAGTACTACAACTCTCAACTCTGTTAACCTGCTCTGTGTGTGTGTGTGTGTGTGTGTGTGTGTGTGTCTCTGTGTGTGTGTGTGTGTGTGTGTGTGTGTGTGTCTCTGTGTGTGTGTGTGTGTGTGTGTCTGTGTGTGTGTGTGTGTGTGTGTGTGTGTGTGTGTGTGTGTGTGTGTGTGTGTGTGTGTGTGTGTGTGTGTGTGTGTGTGTGTGTGTTGTGTGTGTATGTGTGTGCTGTCTCTTTTCC
>JAJHUR010119654.1:0-21412 GCA_027495735.1 Lutjanus campechanus
GGTTGTGCTCCATTTTCCAGGTTACTCGCTCGCTCCGTCAACTTTCATCATGTTTTTCAAAGCTTCCATTTGAGACACAAAGAAGCAGAAAGTCAGATGAGATTTCAGATTTAAGAAGCGACACGTAGCCTGTCGAGCACAAACAGCAGAACAGACGCACACACACACACACACACACACACTGTGAAGACTGGAGGGTTTGTGCAGAAAAACAACCCAAAGACACACAGAAATAATCCAAGATCTAAATCTGTGAGTTAATTATTCAGTTTTTACTTATACGCTAAAATCATCTTGAATTTGGGGACATAAATGTGTGTGTTTACTTCATCATGTTGTTATTTCATCTGTGCGTTTCCTGTCAGCTTCAGTCTGAGCGAGAGAGTCTCTGCAGACGAAGTCGACGACCTGCTGGTGAAGAACGTGGAGCCTCCAGCTGCTAAATGTTCCTCAGGACTCAGCGGGGAAACTCTTAATAAAATTAAAAAATAAACAGGAGAGACAATATTGGATTTGAGAAACATGAACGCTAACGTTGCCGCTGGATGTGAGATGAGCTAAATGTTTGCAGTCGTGCTTGTTATTATTATTATTTTTTAATTCAGTTATCTTGAGATCACAAGTTAATTATTTTGTTCTTCAGTGAAACAAGCTTTATTATCTCGAGATAAGAAAATAATGAGCCCGTTATCACAAGAAAACAAAAGACTGTTTCCTCTTATTACTGATGTTTATTAGAGATCAGGAGCATCATGTCAGATCAATGAGTATTGATCAACACAGCAGTGTTCAGTCTAACAGGCAGAAACTGCATTGTGTCTTTCTGTTAAGAGACGAGAGGACAGTCAGATTAGTCCTCATCCTGTAACACTGAAAAATAAAATCTCTGTCCCTCACTGCATCAATACTGGACATGTTTGATTCTGTATTTTGTGCTCTGCTCTGATCCATACACTTCGCTTTCACATAACTGAAACGACCTGAGAAATAATAAAAGCAAAGAGTTCAACGAGACACAGCAGAGAAGTAACAGTCCCTCCAGTTTGTGGGATTGTTGCAGCCTAAATGTCTGATTTCACAGCAAGTTTTCTAAAAACTTGTGATGCATGTTAACATGTTTTTAGGTGAAACTGTGGGAACTGAAATTGTGAAAGTTGAATAAATCAAAGGAAATTTGTTCCAGGGAGAATAAAGACACACACACACACACACTGTTCTAAGCAATCTTGCCCAAGAAAAAGATTCAAATAAAATCATATTATGCAAATATTTGTAAATGAAGAAGTGCACCTGGGGCGTAATTACTACAAGAAGTAAAATCTTTTTGGGGCTCAAACTTGATCCAAACAGCGAGAAGAAAAATTATAAAATATAAAAGTACACAGAGTGTTGATAGATTTCAACAACAGTGACAAACAACAAAAAATTTGTGGGGTTTGGAGAATGTTGCAAGATCACAACCTCCTGAAGAGGCCAACTTATTAAATTAGAATTAGTGGAAGAAAATGACAAAAACTGTGTCATTCACTGTCATCGTTGCCATGGATACAGTTTATTAACACGAGGAAACAAGATTTGTTACGTTGAGACAACAAAATATTTAACTTGTGATCTCAAGATAACAGCATTAAAAACATAAGTGTGAGTGTGGCTGCTCTGGGCTTCCGTACATGACTTTATAAGTCAGATATACGTATGTGACTGAATCTCTCAGCTGGTTTTGTTGCTTTTCTGGCCCCTGAAGGCCACAAATTCATGAATGCATCATTAAAACAGGTTGAACAACCTGCTGAAAGCAGACGCGTCTCAGTCTGAAGGCTCATGATCCCGTCAGCGGTGACAGAACGGAGGATGAAGGTCAGGCTGACGTCTGTTCTGCATATAAACTCACTCTGTGGTCCTTTGAAGAGCCGATCCAGTCACGATCACCTTCAGCCTCGGGGCTGATCTCCCCCGAGGTAAACAAAGGAGCAATTTAACACTCGTTAGCGTCCGGTGTCACGCTGATCCAAGCCGCCGGTCATCAGAGAGCTGCTGATGTCCGGTTGTTCTACACTCACTGATGCAACATCATGTTAACATGTTTTAAAAAAGAAATACTACAGAGAGTTATTTCAAGTTGATCAGGAAACATCAGCATCATCAGGCTAACTGTTTCCCTCTGTGTCCAGGCTTTATGCTAAGCTAAGCTAACCAGCTCCTGATTCCAGAGATTTAAACGTCTTTACATGCTGAAATTGCTAATCATTGTGACATACAGTTTGGATAAACTGTCTGAGTCAAACGCTGATTGTTCTTCTGGGGGGATTTTTAGCACATAAACATCCCTTTAAATCAGTGCTTATGACCCAGTAGGAGTGTGCGGTGGTGTCTGAACCTGCTTGTATTTCCTTATTTTTTCATTATTATGTTGCTCAGAATATTTATCAACCCAGAATGCTGGTATTTGACGCCCTGGAGATGAGACTCAACAATCTCTGGTGCGTTCATGAACAGCTCGGACAAATAATACTGATTATACCGTTAAAGCTTACACTGACTAGAAGTCTGAAAAATAATGTACAAATTAACTGCACAAAGGAAATGTGTTTGGTTTGAAAAGGCTGTGAATCTAGAAAGAAAGTAAATCACTGCAATTCACAAGAAGTCCAACTACTGTTTTAAAGGAGCAGTCTGTAGGATTTAGTGTCAAAAACACAACAATTCTTACTTTCAGGTGATGATACAGGAATGAAAACTAATAAATCCATGTAAATCTTTCACACAGGATCTTTAAACAGTGTCTGGACTGTCAGGAGATACATTCAGAAAAGATTCTTCAGTGAGTCCTCGTGTGGAACAACTTCAGGTTTCACTTTCACTTTCACACAAGCTTCTAACTGTAAACTAAAAACTAAAAATGTTCCCTTCTTTCTAATTACTTGCGTATCTTAGTCTCACTCACTTGATTATTATCTTTCTCGTGTTCCTCTCTGCTAATGCAACGGCTCAGCTTCTCCTCAGGAGTCATTAAACTTTCATCTAATCTAAATGAACGCTGCCCGACCTCATCACACCACAGCTCCAATCTAATTGAGCACATATTTGGTTAGTTTTAGGCGTTGCCGGGGTTTAAACTAATCGGTGACATTTATTTGTCCGGGGGGAGGGATTCAAAGTCAACATGATTAAAACGGTTGCTCTCAGTATTAAACGATGATACGTTCATGATTTATTAAGGATGGTTACAAAGATGCCGTCTCCAGTGTCAAACCCACCGGCTGAGAAATTCTTTCATTTCAGCTGCTAATTATAACTTAACACATTCACGCCGGCTGCTTTCATGAGGAGGATGTTTCAGACTATAAGTCTGTGTGTCACTCATTCAGAAAAACAACAACAGACACTCATGTTCCCGTCAGGATCAATGAAGGTGAAAGTTTTGTTTTTTAGTGAAAATGTCTTAACAAATGTTAATTTACTTAAGTGATTCTCTGACTTTCATCCAGCGTCTTCATCAGGTCAACATTTGTCCAAAACTTTGGTTCATGACCAAAAACCTGCTAAAATAATTAAATTCCCATCAGCTGTACTTTGTGTTTATTGATAATTTGCAAATCTTAGCATGCTGACATGCTAAACCAAGATAGTGAACATGGTAAACATGACACCTGCTACACATCAGCATGTTAGCATGTAGCTCATTTACATTATGAGTCATGTTCACAACGTGCTTGGAGCCAAAACTGTTTGTGTCTAAAAAGCCCCAGAAGCTAATAATTTAGCAAGTTAGCGAGCAGGTAACCTAAGGAAGGAAATGCAATAATTAAAATCTGTTGCAAATATCAAGTTTTTTCATCAGCTACATTATAAAATTAAAATGAAAAACTAAAAATAAAATATATTAACTTACCAGCCACTCAAACATGAACTTCCACAGCTCCTGTTATTTCTGAAAACGTTTTCAAACATGGTAAAAAACAAAAACAAACATGGTCCACTTACAGTAAAAACCATTTGAAGGCAACAGTAACACTCCGAGGTAGCAGGTGAAGCTAAATGCTAACTACCTGTCCAGCTGGTAACATGTTAGCTCTCCTCCGTCAGTTAGACCCCTCAGCATGCTAACGAGCTCGCTAACTGTCAGTTTACAAGTTTATTAGCTTTACGCGGTCTAATAACCTCTGACTCTTGTCTCATAACTGTTAGCAAACCTTTTCTTTTTTGAGGAGCAGTTTAAACTCTGACAGAGGAGGCTAAATAAAACAAAGCTAACAGGCTACATTTAGCTTCCTCCTCTTTAAACTCCACGTCTCTCTGTTCCCTCAAAGGTCAGAGGTCACTGATGCCAATTCACAGGTCAATAATCACCAAAATTAAAATCCACTGATTAAAACTATTTCATTTAAATTCAAAATTTCACCTTATGAAAGATTTTAAGAGATTTATGATCAGAACGCAAAAATGTTCTTTAATGTTCTTCCACTTTACTTCAACTGCAACTAAGATTAAGTCATTTTTCAAGCAAAAATGTGAAAAACTTGTTGGTTCTAGATTCAAAAATGTGAAAATTAACAAGTTTTATTTTTGTAACTTAAAGAAAATGTCATTTTTTGGGGATTTCGAACTGGCAGTCAGACAAAACAAGATTTAAACGCATTTCATAACCTTTTCTGTAATGTGATGCTTCAAAATTGACACAAAAATGCACAGATGAAAACATGATTGATGAATTATTCTCAGATGATTGACAGATCGACACGTACAGCCGTCGTGTATAAGAGGGTCACCTTTATTGTCACAAAAACACAACAGGAACGTACAAAAGCAGCAACCTTTTTTTAGTTTGGTTGATTTTTCTCACACGAAGCAGCAACTTTTACTTTCCATACACAAAGTTGCGTGTTGTTTTGCACGGTTTAGTTGGTCTTTAGTTATACTGACTTTGTAGTTTAGGTTATCATTCTTCTTCACGAGTCACAAACAACACTTACCCCACACAGCAAGCATCACTCTCAGACTGGAGGAACAGTATTTAAGTTGATATACAATATCATTCAAATATCTTTCTCAATAGTTAGAATAATAAGCGTTTTTTTCTTTATTCTCACAGTAAAAGGGGCTTTATCGACCCATTTTGAACATAATACAAAAATCTATGTTACTGTACAATTTTTGTTTACTCTATCATACACTCACAAGTATACACAGAATTATTGACAAGAAAATGAGACCTCTGTTGAACCAGCGTGCAGATTTCCAGGAATGTATACAGTATGCATGCCATTTTGGATTTTTTTTTTTTTCCCGTCTAAAAAAATTTCCACATAAAATCAATTTTTGTAATATATTATTTGGGTTTATATACATTTTTGAACATCCACAAATGGTTTGAACAATCACACATTCATCAAGAAACCATCACTAGAGTTTAAACTGTAGTTCTGTGTCGTGTACGAACACTATCGGTCGGTTATAATAGAGGAAAAACAGCTACAAAATGGGGGGCGTCTTATCAGTGAGGTGATCGTTTCAGTGGAAGGAAGATTATTATGTGCTTTTTTAATAAACGTGGTGGTACTTTAATACTGTCACAACCGTCCGGAGTACCTCCCACTGCTGACTGGTCCTCGACAACAAGGTGTGGTCATGGTTTTGTTTCATGGTTAGCAAGAAAAAAAATAAGAAATCTTCAACACAGAAAAATAATAATTTACAGAATAAATGTGTCACATGCTTATGAATCCTCTTCTTCAAGTATAAAAATACAAAAAAAGCTTGATTATATAAAACATAGATGATACTTTTCTTTTTTACATGTTAATAAAGCGATTTCTCCAAAACAAAAACTAAATGATCATTTTAATATACATACAATATATCTGTGAAGTGATTTAGGTTATATTCTAACGGCGTTAAATGTCTATTTTCGTGCTAGCTTTTAATGCTATTTCTGAGACTACTAATACATTCCATAAATGTATTAACTATATACTGAAACATCCGTTGGTAATTTAATTTCTGCCAGCGGTATAAATACACGCTCGCAGTGTGAGATTAATATTTCCCTCCAGCAAAATGTCAAACGGCACAGAGCCCGAGTGTGCAGGATTATTCAACTTGTCATTTTTGGACGTGTTTCACATCACAGTTTAATAATATTTCACCTCAAAAACCTTTTTATTTATCTCGACTCTTCACAGTTCTGTGCTTTAAACCTTCCAACATGTCACATCCACGTTTAAAACAAAGAAATATTAGAAAAACAAACATGTTGCAGAAGAATCGAGAGGAAAATCTCGAGTGTGTCCCAGTTTCATACTTCATACTAATTTTAATCTCATATACTAACTGTTACAGTTTAACATTTTTGCTGTGAAGATTAAACCGGTTTTTAATGCCTCTAATAGAACCTAAAATACTGGATCAGGTGTTGGTGAGCATGTTCACAGGTCTGATATCACATCATGTATCAGCCCAGAAACGACACTCTTCTGTGTCTCAGCAGCATCATTTTTTAACACAGTAGAATCGGATCAGTACTCAGTAGAAGTACTGAAATAATGTACTGGAACGTCTCTGAAAGATCCGTGAAAACAAACTCCTCCCTTCATTTAATCAGAGTTGAACCTGCCTCAACTTTTGTCACAACTTGACATCATCTGTCAACACGCTGCATCGGCCAATCAAATACATGCACGAGAACATTTACAACACAAACAGAGTTTTCCTTCTGTTAAACTGTTACGACCGTTGAGAAAATGACTGAAACATGATTTTAAGACTTTGGTGATTCAAACTGCAGTTTCTGATAAAACTTCAAACTCTTAGATGAGTTACTCAAACTGGACTCAAAGCCCCTAAATGTGATGGCCAGAGCACATTTTTGGCACCGTGAATGTAAACTTATGTAAAAAAAAAACAATACAGTTTAAAAAGGCAGTTTAACGTAACTTAATACAGACTTCCTTCACTTTCCCACAAATTATGACTTGATGTTCTTGATGAAAAATCCTAAAATTCTCTGCTAGTTGAGGAGTTTTTTCATTTGATTATAGTCTGTCTTTTGTTTTTCTGGTTCTTCTGTGAGGATCAGGTCACAGCTGAAGTTTAGTAAACCCAGACTTCAGTAGCCACGACATATTGACCAGATCTGTGAGCTGTTTTTGTAGAATAATGAACTAAAAGGTGTAAAATAATCAGGACGTTAGTGGCACTGAAACATTGTGCTGTCTACATACGGAACATTTGGTGGCCACGGAGTCACTTTTTGTTGCCACAGGTCACAGTTAATATCAAACCCTGAAGCAAAATGCCTCCACTAACACAAACCTCAGGCTGTTTCAGTCTAAACATCGGTGAAAATATAATCTCAGTGCCTCCACTTTAACTTGTCTTCATCTCGTGCCGTTTCCCGTCTCTCTCTACCTTTATTTCCTGTCAGATCTCTTCTATCGGTTCTCTGAAAAAGGCATAAAATGCTTTCGAACAAAATAAAAAAAAGGTTGGTAAAGTCTGAGAAAACAACCCCTGATGATTTTAGCAGCCTGTGTTTCAGACAGAAAGATGTAGGATTTTATCAGGCCTGATCCAAACAACTACACTGAAAGACGGAGTGAAAACACGGCCATCACGGAGATAAATACGGGTATGAGGGTGCGTATCTTCTGCCTCAGCCTCTCCTGGAGGATGTCGATCGTGTTGCACCTTTTTTCACATGAGAAGTGACAGAAAAAGGTTTTTTTATCAGGGATGTAAAAACAGCTCGAGAGCTGAGAGAGAAGCTCCTTTCTCACCTCGGCACAGCTGACCAAACACAGCCTGAAGAACGTGTGAACGTCACACTGTTGATTTCAGAAGGTCACAGAACCTCCTTTAATCTGACTTTGGTGCAGGAGGTTTCTGAAGCTTCTCAACTATCTGACGAGCTAATCTGAAGAATCACACCGGCTGCTTCATTAAAAACATGCCGCCAAGTTGCATCGTTCTTTTTAGAGCTGCAACGATTAATCGATTATGAAATAATTATTAAATTAATCGCCAGCTGTCGTGATGATTGATTCATCGGTGTGAACGATGTTTTAAAATTTCTTATTCCAGCTTCTTAAATGTGAATAATTTCAGGTTTCTTTGCTCCTTTGTGATAGTAAACTGAATATTTTTGGGTTGTGGGCGTCGCCTTTGGCTTTAGGAAACTGATTGATATTTTCTAACATTTGAAGGAGCAAACAACTAATCAATTAGCCGAGAAGATAACAGATTAATCAACAACGAAAAGAGTCGTTATTTGCAGCCCCTACGTCTCTTGCAAGAGTATTTTTAAATTTTCCATCCTGATTGTTGCATAACCAACTTGCACACCGACTTCTTTGAGCATTATTAAGTAAAACCTGCTCTGAATTAGTGTGCAGTATGGAACTGGGACACAGATCTTGTGTTGGATTGTTAGATGTGGTGGATGATGAATTTGCAACACAGATGTTAGAAGTGAAATCCCCACGCTGCTTCGTACTGCAGGTCCGGAGCCGATGCAACAACCTCTGAATGTATAAATGTGTATTTAATGTGGAACAGAACTACAGTGAAGTAATTATCGGTGTGTTTACATCCTGTTTGGCTCCCTAGTGTGATAATTTGGTGACCTCTAGCTGATGGTCGGGACAAATTGTACAAATGACAAAATCTCACGCCTTCAAGGTCTGAACCAGAATGATCCGAGTACTCGCTCCTCACGTTTTTAGTCCAGCAGAGACCTGAGAAGCAGACAGAGGATGAAGGAAGCAAAGCAGGAGAGTGGGAGAGGAAGGAGAGGAAGGAAAGGAAGACGGGCTCACAGACTAAAATGATGTGAGGAGAAGAAGCAGTGGAAGGAAACTGATGGTGATTGGCCAGAAGGATGAGCAGCGTTTCTGCAGCCGTCAGTGACAAAACCTCAGCACTGCCCCAAAAAAAGCAAGCAGAGAGGGAAGATTTAAAGAGCAAAAACAAGACGAAAACAAGAAGCAGTGACAGGGAGGGGAAAAAGAAAAAAAGACAAAAATCAAAATTTACAAACAGACAAAAATGTATTTCAAGTTTTTGTTAAATCTCACATCTGTGTGTCTGAAATGCTGCGAGGGTTTTCCTCCTCTGTTCTACCACTACTCTGCATTTCCATCTTCTTATTGGCCACCGGGGACGTCAGGTTTTGGTGCATCGTCCTCGTGAGGGAGAGGAGGAGGAGGAGGAGGAGGAGAAGAAGAAGAAGAGCGTGGCCATCGCTGAGCTGCAACCAGGCAGAGATGATGCTGCTGTGATCACAGAGCTGCTCTGCTGTCAGAGCTGCGGGACAGAAAAATCTGTCCTGATTCAGCTCTTCTTCTTCTCGTCCTCTGCAGGGAGGAAGGAAGGAGGGATGGAGGGAGGTGAAGGAGGGATGAAATGTATCTGACAGGGGAGGAGGGATCGTGTCAGGTACAAGAGGAGACAGCAGAGTGAAGAGAGGAGAGAGGACGTGTCTGATAGGAAGAGAGGAGAGAAAACAAGGAGGAGGGTAAACAAGAAGTTGGAGACGAGGAAACAGGAAAAACAAGGAGAGGATACAAGGAAAAGAGGAAAGGAATGAAGACATGAGCGGAGGAGAGGAAACAAGAAGAGGATACAAGAGACAAAAGAAGAGAGACAGAGGAGTAAAGAAGGAGAGGAGATAAGGATGGATAAAAGTGAGGAAAGGAGATGTATGGAAAGGAAAAGGGGAGAGGAGATTAAAAAAGGACACGAAAAGAGGAGATGAAGATAGACAACAAGTGCATGAGACAATTAGGGAAGGAAACAAGGAAACATATTAGGGAAAGAAGGAGAGGAATGAAGAGATTAGCTGTGGAGAGGAAACAAGGTGAGGAGAAAAGGGAAGGTAATCAGAGGAACAGAGATAAGGAAAGGAGAGGAGATACAGTAGGTAACAAGGGAAGGAGAGGAGAGAATACAAGAAAAGGAGAAAAGAGAGGAGATGAGATAAGCAAAGAGGAGATAAACAAAACAAGGAAACAAGGAGACAAGAGGAGAGGAGACAAGGCAAGGAGACGAAATGTTGAGAAAAGCAGAGGAGAGGACACAAGGAGGAGATAAGAAAAGGAGAAGAGGAAACAAGGACATGAGATAAGAGGACATGTACGCAGAGGACAAGGGAGGAAACAAGGAGACGAGAAAAGGAAAGGAGGTGAAAAAAATGAAAAAAAGGAGAGACGAGAGGAGAAGACAAAGAAAGGAGAGAAGAGGGAAGGAAAGAGATGCAGAGAGGAAACATGGAGAGGAGACAAGTCGGGAAAGGAAAGGAAAGGAAAGGAAAGGAGGGTAAATGAAGGAGAGGAGCTGTAGGAAAAGGAGACGAGGGGGAGAGGAGTGTGTTTCTCTCTATTAGCCGAGGCTCTTGGGTGTTGCTAAGAAAACATTTCCTTCTATCTGACCTGATCTTTCTTTAAACACCACCACCAGCAGCAGCAGCAGCAGCAGCAGGAAGAGTCTCTGAGGCTCCTTTATGCTCCGAATAAATAAACCAACTGGAAAAACAACCAGAACCGTCCATCCCCTGGTCCCTCTCTGCTGCCAGTGCTAATGAACGGCTCCGTGCATTACTGAAACACAGCTTCCCTCCGATTACTCGTCTGTGGGCCACACACGGCCGTTGACGGTTTGTCCAAAAGGGTCGTGAGGAGGACAAACAAGTTACGTTCAGGAAAATTAATGACAGAAACTGCTCTGCACCGAGCGAGTAGAGGAACGTTTGGAGAACGTACGTCTGAAGAGTGAATCTGTTCATGATGGATGGAGCTTCAATCTGTCCTTGAGAGTAAAAACCTCAAGAAAAGTTAGAATAAAGAATAAAACTTGAGTCCTATTTTTGTAGTTTTGTGCATAATTTCCATCAGTTTTGTGCTGTGAAAGAGCTCACGTGTAGAGATGAACTTTTAGGGTCTTTTAGCTTGTTTTGGTTTTCACGACTACATGAAGCTCGCTCCTCCAGGGGTTCCTAAACTTTTCCATGTCAGGGGCCACCACATAGCATCAACTTTCTCCTTTAAAAACCCAAATTCAGCTGGTTTTTGGCATCTGTAGGGAGCTTTTGTTCAAAGTTTAGACTTATCATTCATTCTCCAAACAGAGCTCGCATTTGGAGCACTTGGAACCATTTTTTTCGTGACCCATACACCTTATGTAAGCTGCATCATACTTGCAAATTCTACTCAGCCGGGAGTTCTTCCGATTTTCTGCAGCTCAGCTTTTGTCAGCGGGGCTGCTGGTCTGCTCGACAGGTCTGTTATTTTTGAGAATTTTTTGTGAGTTTGCTAAACTTCTGGAGCAGAGCTGCTTCGTGGCAGGTGAAAGGAGGCAGTCCTGGTCAACGCTGACAGTTTTATGACACGATGAAAGATGTTTTGACTGGCAGGCCATTAGAAGTTACATTTTATGTGATCATTTACATAATAATAAATCTTTTATTATTATTATAATTTTGCTGAGGCCCCCGTGGCACTCCCATACCAAGGATCATGTACGAGAGACATTGATCGGTTTGGATGTCTGACGCTGGCGTGTTGTCAGTTTGTCAATTTTCTTTCATCCCCTTGAAAATAATTGAAAAGTGTCAGAACTTTTGTGAGTTTTTCCAACCGACTCTTGTTGTTGGACCAAATGTTAATTTGTCATTTGGTCTCCTCGCTGAACCGTCCCCGAGAAAATGTTTTCACGCTAAAAACAGACCGACCTGTGGTTGAATTTGATCCCTGTGTTCGATCCAGGGGGAACCTTCACACCTGTACTTTCGGTTGGATCAAACTAGAAAGTCTGAAAGTCCAAACCAGACGAAGTGTGAAAGGACCCAGTGAGTTTTCTGAACTTTTTGTTCTGTATTGTAAAGACCCGTCTTGGGAGGATTTAGAAAATTAGCACCGTTCTAATCAACCTGGGTAACTATCGACACCTGTGTGGGTGTGCACAGCCTTTGATGCTGCTTTAAGCACAGGTGCTAATGAATATCTTATTAAATCTTTTATCTCTTCACTGTCAATTATAATTTCTCACTTCATAGGAAACCTGTGTGTGCACAACCACAGCAAACACGGTGGGTCAAAGTTGAAGAACTTAGTCCGTCAACGCTCAGTTTGAGTCATAATGTTGCGTTTCATCTTAGGTTTTCTCTTCGAAATAAATTTGGCTAATTGGGAGGTTTGTTTACAACCTCTCTGATCATTCGACTGTTTGTGTTTCTTGACCCGTCTGACCTCTAATTTGGTTGCTGCGATAATATTATAACTGATAGAAACATTGGCTAAAACTACAAAAATAACACCCAAGTTGTGATAAAGTGTAATTATCCTGTAAAGTAAAGACTCCACGGGACAATGATGCTTCTGTACGAGGAACGAGATCAAAGGAAAAATCAAGAGTTTTGTCTCAAGTGCCTGGATGAAGATGATTCTGTGCAGACTGGTGAGGATTAACAGCCGACTGTAATGCCTGGAGAAAAGACTGACTGAATGAAACACACTTAAAAAGCCTTTCACGTCTTCTGAATGCTCATATTGTCTGTAACTGTGTTGGAAGAGGGTGTACGAGGAGGAAGAATCCGAGCTTGACAACAGCTTACGTTCAACAATGAAAGAGAACAGTTTGTGGTGACAAGGTGCTGCCTGGCGCCTCAGGGGGACACCGGTACATCTGTGGCTCTCTCGGTGCTCTCAGGAACAAAAGGACGAGCAGACAGGTGCACCACCCAGGCTTGAAAACGGATTAGAAGGTGCACCGCCTCTTTTTATGCAGCACAGCAGCAACTTTTCCATCAAACTCAGAGAGAAACAGTGGGTGTTTTGCCACGGAATCAAAAAAATTAAGGTCAACAAAAAGAGGGGAATTTTGAGATAATGTTTGGTCACTTTGTTTTGGCAGCTCTCGGACGTGGATGCTGCGGTTCAGAGCTTTGTTCAGACTGCAGGCGGTTTGTCTCTCAAATCAGATCGTAAAGACAGACTGTGATCAGATCAGATTTGTGTGTCCAGACTACGTACGCTGGAGACGTCCTCCATATAACCACGTTCTCAAGTCAGTCTCTGTCCACAGATTGTTCCCGCGGGATCTAACGAAAATCTCACGGGTTATCCAGAAGATGGACTCAACAAATGAGGATGAGAAGGACGTCTCACATTTGAACCAAAGTTTTAGTTGCTGTTACTGACAAAGATGCAAAAGTGCAAAAGTATTAATATACAGCGGACACAAATCTGGCACCTCTGGGCTGAGATGACGCAACTGCTCCACGCCTGCAGAACGGGAGAAGACACAAAATCAATGGAGCTGTAATATTCTGTGGGAGTGAACTGTCTGAGTGTTTGTGCTTGTGGGTGGTGATGGTCAGACATTTAGTGGGAGTGGGATTAAAAGAACAGTCCTGCACAGGGTTCTACTCTGCACTACTCTGCTAGTTGCAGCGTCGATTCTGTTCAGCGGCTCTGATGTTCTCCCGTTACTCTGGATTTGATGTCGTAGTCGTACGCCACGTCGCAAATAACGCAAAAGACACTCTGAAATCAGATTTGAGCGCCCAGAACATTTGGACCGAGACACATCTGTAAAAATAAGACTAGAATCACAATTTCAAATCACCTCCAATTGTAGGTTGGATCTGATTTGCAAGAATTGCATTTTGTGTTTTTTTGCTGTTCAGACCTTCTACTATCAGTCTGGACGTTTGTGCCCATTTGTGCTGATGTGATGAAAAAGCAAACTAACTTTTAAGTCATTACAATGAGAAACTTTCTCGAAATGATGATTTAGCGTCTCAAAATAATGAGAAAGGGTAGTGAGGAGGACAAACAAGTTACGTTCAGGAAGATTAATGACTGAAAGTGTTTACTGCACCGAGCGTGTGAGAACGAACGTCTGAAGAGTGAATCTGTTCATGATGGATGGAGCTTCAATCTCTTTGAGAGTAAAAACTGAGTAAAAACCTCAAGAATAGTTAGAATAAAGGATAAAACTTATTCTGGGCATCATTTCCATCAGTTTTGTACTGTGAATGCACATGAAGAGATTAAATTTAGGGTCTTTTAGCTTGTTTTGGTTTCACGTCCATGTGAAGCTCGCTCCTCCAGGGGTTCCTAAACTTTTCCATGTCAGGGGCCACCACACTGCATCAACTTTCTCCTTTAAAAACCCAAATGCAGCTGGTTTCTGTAGGGAGCTTTTGTTTAGAGTTTAGACTTATCACTCATTCTCGAAATGATTTAGAGAGAAACTTGACTATTTTGAGACACTAAGTCGTTATTTTGAGTCATTATAATGACTTATGCAGGGAAACGCTGTGTGATTTTGGACCGTCCCAGATGAAAGATGAATAACTTAAAAGAAACGAGGCGACATCTTTGGTTGCGGCTCCCAAACGGAGGTCATATGTCGCACTGTGAGAGGTTCAAAGACGGATGTTCTCACAGTCTTGCAACCAAAGACAGTTTGGGGAAAAAGTCTGACAGCGTCAGAAATTTAGGATAAACATCTCGCGATTTAACTGCTGCACGACGTACACCTACTGACCAACAACTAGGAACGTAGCGAGTGTCGGCTGACAAAGACAGATCAGCACACACCTCGACGCATGAATCTAAGCATGTATGCTACTTCAGTGTACACAGCATACTACAGAAATACTTAACAAGCTCTTTTTGCAAAATTGGCACTCAAAAGTTGGCTGCTTTCCCCCGGCCATGACCGGGTCCACATTCTCCTCTTCTTTGTTTCTTTTCCACACACATAAATGCACCATTGAAAGAGCTCAGTTCTTACTTAGCTTCATTGTTCACCACTATAGTGATGCAGATACATGACGCACGCTGATAACACTGTTTTGTATAGTGACTTGTGTTGTAGCCTTCGATTCAGCAGGTGTGATCATCGTCTACATACATCAAAGTTGATGTTGATGTTGATTACAGGACCTTCTCTTTCTTCATCACACTGGTGGAAATGAGCTTCAGTGTGATACAATCTGAATATGGCAATCTGGCAGTCTGAACAAGGCCGAACAGCCTCTAGTTAACAAACATTTTTACAATCCAGATCCGTTCATTTGCCCGAGGCGAGCGCACACACTTCACCACTTCTGTTGATCCTCAAACAAGCATCATGTGATGCTTCCTGCCTCCTTCACCCACAACAGAAAACAGGTGAAAAGATTAAAAAATAAACCAACAGTAAAGTGACTGAGATGGCTGATGTGTACGACTGTTTCACTGTGTCGTGATTCTTTATTTAACTGTTATAAATGGGGCGTCATTTAACCTACGAGCTGCGACACTGTATGACAGAGACGTGTCTTTGTCTACTGATGCTGAACCAAATAATTACACACATCATCTGTCTCCATTTACTACAGATAATGTTTGTGTTGAGGAAGAAATTATGCCTTTGTTTTCAACATTAACACAATGTTTGATGACATTATCTCGAGCTCACTCCTGATCTGAAAGTGGAATTTATGCACAAAGAAAACATTATTTGACCGTTTGCTTTCAGGCTCTTTGGGTGCTGAATTTTTAAAAAGCAATAAAAGGGAAATGAGTTGATATTCAGACCAGCGCGAGACACAACCGGCCCTGAATACTAATCCTCGAGGTCTCTGCGCAGAGCGAAGCGGCACGCTCGCCCAGATGGCACCGCCGTGTCAAGTGGAGGTCAGCCATGTTAGCAATGTGCTAATTGCTGTTACGGCTAATGGAAGCTATTGTCAAAGACACTGTCCTTTCTGGGGAGTCACAACCTGATACATAAAAGTCTCAGAATACGTCCGGACTCCTGTGGATGATGTGTGCTGCTTTTAGAGGGTGTTTGGCAAAGATAAACTCTAAATAAATGTATAAATGAGGGTCCTGCATGTTTAATGGGTAAAGTCATGAATTAATCAGAGTGAATTCCTGAAACTGCCTCAGATGCAGTAACAGAGACGATGACTCTGGGTGAACTTGTGGATTGTGGAGCAGTTAAGTTGCTGCCTGGCTGGATGTGTTAACATTTTCTCTGTGCGGGTATTTTCTGAAAGCTCCGTGGCAGAGGAGGATGGGTCAAGGCTGCTCCACTCAGCAGGTCGGGGGCAGCTCGGAGCGTCTGCAGGAGCAGATAAGACGAGTGGAGCTTCACATCTAAAAGGCTTCAGAGTTCAACGGCCAAGTACCGACTTTAACCTCCCGTTCACACATACAGACTCAGACATCTCTCATTCTGGCCTCTCATGAGCCTGAAGCTTGTTCATTTACATACTCAGCCCTGACTGGACTCTGCTGTCGCTGTACTGGTGCAGGAGGTTAGAACTTCTTTACCTGAGCGATGTGTTTCCATGCAACATTTTCTTATTTACTCTCACAGTAGTTTGTTAAAGTTAGATTTAATGGAGACGCCGTTGACAGTTTTGTTTGAAGTACTTGAAGCTGAAGCAGAAAACACCTGTTCCAGATGGAATAATGCCTCCGTCCACGGCTGTGATCAGCACAGAGACGCAGAAACGAGAGCAGCTGTTCGTCTCTAAGAGGACGTTTGCATAAAGTTGAACCTTTTTCAACTTCCACATGTCGCTGCTGGACGACTTTACAGTCCTGAGCTGAGGCGGTCTGTCGCACCTCCTGTGTTTGAGTCTGTATGTGAGGATGAGGGACTGGAAGCAAAGAAATGCCAGGATAAATAAATACCTAATCATGAAATTTATCCACTGAATACTTAACATTGGCACTGATGTATCACTAAATATATATACATGAAAAATATTTGACTTTGACAACCATCTTTATGGATTTATGGTTGAATTTCACTCTTTGTCAGACCTGCCAACACTCCTCCCGTTTTAATGTTTCATCTGGGAAATTCATGTAATTTGCACAAACCTCCACTGACTTTATTACAAATAATAATCATGCACAGATCCATACGTTTTGTATCTATGTATGACATCATCCATGTTGCCACACTGTCTATGAAACACGATCCACACACTACGTACAATTTCAATCCATCTGTCATCGTAACCTGTCAACACACGACCCGATTCAAGAGGTTTGTACTCAGCTTCTCTCTGCTAAATCAACGTAGCTGTTAGCTTAGCTTTTGTCAAAGTGTCCTCCTAAATATTTTAAAACCTAAACGTTGGCTCTTATTAATTCATCGAAGGCCGTTTTGAGTTTTGCAATTTCAAAAATTTTTGTGAATAATTTATTTTGCGTGGATCATGTGACTGACAGAATGTAACCTGATAGGACGGATGTCTGATCACCTGGAAGCCGAGTAGTTCAAAGTTTAATGTTTTAATTTTGAATTTGAAAATTTTGTGTTTGAATTTCATAAATAAAATCTGAGCAACTTTTTTACTCGAATTGAATTTTTACATGTGAAACATGAATATAGTTTTTACTGAAGGAGAAATCTGTGATATATTTAATTAATCACCGTGAAATCATGAAATGACCACGATGTGTCATCAGAGATTAAGTTGAAATATTCGCTGCACTTGATATGAGTTTCTCTGTAATTTTCATTCTGGACTGAAATGACTGTTTTGTTTGTGTTTCACGTTAATGAGAATCAAAATTAATGCCAAATGTTTGTTAAATTAGTTAGTTAGTTTATGAGTCGTAAGAAATTATTAATAATCTTGTAGAAGTCATTGATGTTCATAAATGTTAAACTGAGCAAAATGTCAGTGGAGTTTGGTGAGCAGTAAGTGGACTTAGATAAGGTAACTTGCCATTTGAACTGCTGAACTCATTTTTGCACATGCAATGTCTACAAATTGCTCCTTTAAATATTGAAACCTTAAAATACCGATAGGGTGCCTCCATTATTTGGTTGAAGTACATGTTTGAGGGTAAAAATTCTATTCTCAAGCCTTTCTTAAAATGTTTTCCCACGTGACCTGATGAAGGATTCTGCATGATGACGTTGCTACATATAAAAAACCCTCCACGCTGAGGGAAGGAAGGTCATCAGTGCTGGAACCTGTAACGGTTGAGTGGGAGTTAACATTTGAAAAGAGTGTAGATGGAGTCGCCCTTAAAAGCTTTTTTTAATTGCACAACTTAAAATGACCGATAGATGATGGGATAGATGGGAATGTTATAAATTCAGTGGCATTAAGTTTCATAATTAGGTGTAAAGCTGCTGATATGATTTAAATCCTTGCACTTCACTTCATTATACATTTTATTTTTCCTCTGCTGCCTCAGAGTTTTCCGTCACAAAGCTCCCCTTTTTCTTCTGTCTCCTTAATTTTGAGAAATATATTTATTGCACACATTAAACTGAAAAGCATGTCTTACAAAAACAGCTTTTTCTGGTAACCTTACGCCTTGTGCTTCTCTCTCCTCATCTTGCATAATAAGTCATAGCATTAGAGCTGTTAAAAGGCAATTCTGAGTAAACTAGCTTAATGGATTGGCCTTTTGGCTGAAACGTGAACCTTTCAGGCTGTTCATTACCAGCCACACCAACGTACTGAGATACTGTGCGACTGCTGCAGCACTACCTTGAGATTTTACAGGATGGGTGATACAAAAAGAGCAGCATGTGGTAATTATTGGATGAATAGAGTGAGAGATGAGGATTCGGTGAGAGAATGCATGGCTGGATCATGGTGGAAAATATCATCGCTTCGACCTTGAGATATGAAATCATTCCGTGGCTTTACTGAAGATTATGTCGCCCAATGGAGGCAAAGGATGTATCTGAATAGATCTATTATAATAAAGCTAGTTTGATCAGTCACGAGCACCACCAAGACCTTCCCCAGGAAATCAAAACATCGACATACTCGTACGACAAAAACTTGATCTCTAAGCAAGCTAGGTTAGATCCAGTAACTCAAAACACACATCAAGAACTGGTAAAAATCAAGGTTTCTGTAGATAGATCCCCCTCTGGTGTTTGTGTAATCTCATATTGTCTGCTGGTAGGGCCTATACAGTTTTTCTCATCACGCAGAAGTCGGAGGGGGGCGGAGGGGAAACTTCCTTTGAAGTGACAGCAGAGAGGCGGACGAAGCGTCAGAGGTGGAGGGTTTAGAAGTGGAATACCTGCTGCTGGCCCTGGACTTTGGGGAAGTCCTCTTTCTGCTTGCGGGTTTTGGGCCTCTCTAGGCTGCCCTGTTGGAGGTGTTTGAGCCGGGCGGCGACGGTGGGGCCCTTCACCGGCCCCGGAGAGTTGCTGCTGTTCTGTGGGAGCCAAGAGGAAAGACATGTTAACAGAACTGTCAGCTGAATTTGAAGTGGATGCACGATTGTTCAGCATCTCCTTAATAACCCCTGGGCATTAATCTGCAGCTGTAACAGCCTCCACTCTTCTGGCTTTAGTCTTTCCACCAGCTGTTGAACCTGACTGCAGGGATTCGCTCCCATTCAGACACGAGAACATTAATGAGGTCCAAGGTCTGGCTCACAGTGTTCCACTTCATCCCAAAGGTGCTGGACGGGGTTGAGGTCAGAGCTCTGTGCAGGCAGGCCAGTCACGTTCTTACACACCAAACTGGGTAAATCTTTTCTTTGTTTGTTTTGGAGCTATCTTTGTGCACAGTGATACAAAAAACACACATATTGTTGATACAAAGTTGGAGGATCACTGTCCATATATTTTTGGCCACATAACGTATCTTTCACCTGCCTTTTGCACAGATATGGAACATATACAGTCATGTAATTTTACATAACATTTTCACTTTTCAATGTGCACGTTCAACTTTGGAAATCTGCTGCCAGACATTATGTCACATGTATCTGTACAGAAAAAGGACGAGACGTTTTCAGGAAAATGGGAGAAACCGATCAGCTTCACTGAGGACGCTCTCATATGTGGAAAAATCAAAGGACGACATGGACACAAAGACAGCAGAAATGCGCACAATACCCTGTTCCCAAGCTTTGCTGATGTTTGTTTTCCCCTTTCTTATGTAAAATATGTTTATTTGTATAAACAACAAATACAGAAATGTGTCTGAAGTTATTTTGCTCCTGAAATGTGATGTTTTCTCCTCAAAGGGAGTCACATGATGAACCTCTTGGCTTTTTTGAGACTGTTGTTACTGTAAGATTGTTTTCTTTGTGTTCCATTTTTTTTCCCTCTAACTTTTTTTTATTTATTATTTTCTTTCACTGTGCACATAAACAAATAAAAACAAACAAACAAAGTAAAGAAATGTTACAGTCCCAGACGTGTCCAGTTGTGGTTTTTAACCTTGAATGAATTTGTAAACAGCGTGCACACTGAAAATGTTTTGCTGCGGGAAACATTGTTTTAATGAGTAATATTAGAAAGAGACTTTCATTCTGGTGACATTAATCACTGCTGGCACCAAGTTTAAACACAGCACGGCGCCCTAAATGCCTTCAGTGAATAAAAACAGGATCTGAATTTAAAACACCTGCCTGCGAGAAAATAGATTCTTTCAGAGAAACGTTTCTGTCTGCAGCTCTGAACCTGAAATCCCCTCCCTCACCTTCCCTCCCCCTCCCTCCCCCTCGCTGTCCTTTATTTTGACAGCTACCTGCTCGGCGCCGTTTGCGCGATAATTCCAACAAAAACAAGAGCGCTTTGCTCAGCTAAATATGTCACCAGAGCTGTCGAGAAGTGCACTCGCTGCTCACAGTCTGCGAGGAAAGAAAAACTAAATACATCATCCGCTTCAATCAACGACTCGCTGCACATCACACCGTCAATTACAAGGTTTACGTTTTACACGTTGAAGCTCCGGTTAACTGAGAGGATGAAACACACAAAGATCATAAGAAGCTCGAACAGGCAGCAGGAAGCTGAAGTCAGCAGAGGAACCGTTAACAAGGTTAGAGAAGGAAGTTCAGCTCAGCATCTGCAACTCAAACCACACGGTGTCCTGAGTGATACAATATAAAGACATGATACTTATTTTTGTTTTAGTTTATTCTGGAATTTTACAATAAATTGGGACTAATAGTAGTATTTCAGGATTTAGGAAGAGTGATAATCATGAAAATGAAGTTTTGAGTAATATTAAAGGCATGAAAATGTGTTTTCTCTCGTGCATTATAAAACAACTGATACTGATATCAATTTTTGGCAGCAAAAGTTTAATACGAACAACAATAACGTCCGACTTTTGATGCAGATCCTTTAATTTTTTTGTAAACAAGATCAGAGGGACATTTTATTATATCAACAATAACAAGGACACTGTTTCTAAATGAGCTCAAAACTTGTTTGGCATTTCTGCATTACAAAAAATAGTGTTTGCTGAGATATATGCACATATTTACCAGTATTTATAAGCTAATACCGTCCATTTGACAATTTCAGTTCTCTCCATTAAACCTCCGACTGAGCTGAAATGGAGCACAAAACAATTTTTACTGGATCCTGAGCTTTTTCTGTCGGGCTTCTATCCAGAGAAACATAATTA
>JAJHUR010119655.1:0-11726 GCA_027495735.1 Lutjanus campechanus
TGTGATCAATACAAATTTTCTCAGAAATACATTTAAAAAAGAGACTGAAGTTGATGCACATTAACAAATACAATTTTAAAAGTAATTATTTATAATATTTTTGGGCTTTTATGCCTTTATTTTGATAGTATGGCTGAAGAGTGGGCAGGAAAGGGGGTGAAGAGTGAGGGGATGACTGGAGCAGCAAAGGGCTGCAGGCGGGAGTCGAACCTGCGGCCGCTGCAGAAGACTGACAGCCTGCATACATGGGGCAGATGCTCTACCAACTGAGCTAAATAACTGCCCCTTAAAAGTAATGTTGACTTCATAACTCAATCCTGTCAAAATCGTATTTAAGACATTTTAAGGCCTAAAATGCAGATTATTAGATTGTAGTTTTAGGACAGCAAACTAGCACCCACACACACACACACACACACACACACACACACACCTGCAGCTGGGTGGCGGTGTTCTGCTGCTGTTGCTGCTGCGTGAAGGCCTCCTGCAGCCGACTGATCTCCTCCTCGTACTTGGCGGCCGTGTTCCTCCAGTGCTCTAGCTCAGATCGCACGCCGCCCAGGTCGGCCTGCAGGGCGGCAATCTCGCGCTCCCGCTCCGTCGTGGCCGCCTCCATGGCGTGCCGCAGAACGAGAATCTGACGGCAGAAACACAAACCATCAGTCGGTCAGTGATGTCACATGAGTGGATATACTGCTAACTGACTGTTAAGGGGCCTTCACATGATAAGAAATTTGCTCTGCGCTCACCGCCAGGTAGGGCGCAGAGGCCCGCGGCGGAGCTCAGGCATACGTCATCAACAAACGCGAGCTATTCACCGTTGCTAGGCAACGCCAACGCTACTTGTCACTCCGGAAAAAAAGACGTGGAGGAAGGAGATATCTAGTAACGTTGTTTGTGCATCATTATATTAAGTTACAATGTATCTAAGTTTGTCTCAAAAGAAGGCCCTTGCACTAGCGGTTCAAATCAGACGGCGGCGAAGATCAAAAAGAGTCTGGGTGCATGAAACGCTGTTGAATCGCTACGAAAAAGGTGAATTCAATTTGGTCAAAGAGCTACGGAGTCACGACGAGAGGTTCCAGTCTTACTTTAGGTTGGACAAGAGTCAATTTGATGTCCTCCTGGAGATGATAAAACCTCTCATCAGCAATAGAACTGTTATCTCATTGGTTGCGCTTTTGAAAGGTCAGCGGCAAACTAGGTCAAAGTTCAAATAATTTGAACTTTGAGCGCAGCGGCAAGTGGCAGATCCGAGCGGTGCGCCACGCCGAGGGTAGCGGTACCGCCTAGTCGGGCGCAACCGCTCTCTCCATAGGAAAACAATGGGACAGCCAGCGCAAAGCGTTTTTACCGCCGATCATGTGTAGGGGCCTTTAGGTGACAGACGCCGAGTTTCATTCTGGGGGATGTGGTTGATTTGAGTGTTCGGAGGAGTCAGTGGGGAGTCGGGAGAAGTCAGAGGAATTCAGGAGTATAAGGAGATTGAGATGGAGAGGATCAGCTGGGAGTCAGAAAGGGTCAGAGGAAGACAGAACGGAGTAAAGGGGACTTGTGAGGAGCAAAAGAGGTGCCAAGAGGAGTTGGAGGGGAGTAAGAAAGAGCTGTGAGGAATCAGAGTGATGTCAGTAGGAGATCGAGGGGAGTCGGCAGGAGTCAAAGAGACATCATAAGGACTAAGATGGGTGTCGGTAGGAGCTGTGAGGAGTCAGAAGCTAACTGGCAGGAGTGATGGTGAAATAGAGTGGTACCTCCTCCTGGGCGGAGTAGAGCTCCTCTCTGGTGGTGCAGATGGTGCTCTCCCTCTGCTCCCTCAGTGCCTCCATGTCAGCCTGCAGCTTCCCGAGCTGAGCTAAACACACACACACGAAAGGTTGTGAGGTGGGAGTAAAGTAGATTATGATACATCCAGTGTGTATTGTGTGTGTGTGTGTGTGTGTGTGTGTGTGTGTGTGTGTGTGTGTGTGTGTGTGTACTAACTCTGCAGGTACTGGATCTGTTTGGTCGACTCTTCAGTCTGCTGAGAGTTACTCCTCCTCTCGTCCTCCAGCAGAGCTACAGACAGACACACAAAGTCATGTGGTCATGTGATCTTAATCTGACGTACAATCAGAGTCACATTTGAAATAAATTTCCTCACGACAATGTCAGAAACTCTTGTGCAGCTTTACAGCACCAAAATTTAAGACAACAATATCTCTCCCTGCTCAGTTATGAAATTTAACACAGTTCACACTGGTCCTCCCAAGTGAAATGAGAGGAAATTTAAGATTGTTTAGATCCTAATTGTATCTTGAATTCAATCAAAGCTCTCATAATATCCCTGTTAATTAAAGCTACTTCACAGAACTTTCATATTTTGCTGATTTTGGAGGCCACTGTGGACAAAAGCAGAGCATTACTGTAATAACCAAAAAAAATATTACATCAAAACTAAAATGATCTGATTAAAAATCTCCTCCTGCTTCTTTTTATCTGGCTAATGTACTCCTCATGTTAACTTGGCCTGGTGGCAGGCATTGAGAATAAATCTACAGATCCTCACACAGCTGGTCTTGTTTGTTTATGCAGATCACGTAGAGGCATCAGTAATAAATTGCAACTGTTTTCTAACCAGTTAAAAACTCCTTGTTGACTATTTTACCTTGTAGCTCGAGACATCTCTGCTTGCCAGTGTTGGCTAATTCCTGGGCCTCCAGAAGCTCTCTGTGGAGATGGTGGATGACCTGCTCCGTGTCTCCAGGCTCCAAACCGGCCCGATGCAACTCAGCTACAAACGCACACACACGACAGAGTAATTTATGAAAAAGCACTGAACATATATAATGGCGTTATCAGACACAACAAACTAATGAAGTCAAAGCCATTTAAAGGACCTGCAAGCACCAACACAACTGAACAGCTCCCCCTAATGGACAGTTAACTTTGGTTAATGTTGGTCTGTTAGTGCAGCACAGAGCTGAACTACAAAGCAGAGATGAGCTGACATTTTTACCTTTGAGCAGAGCTACTCTGTTCTGTGGTTCATTTAACTCCTGGTCGTCCATGTTGCCGTCTGAAACACACACACAAACACACATATTAATATGTACACTAAACACACGGATATTCCTTTCTGATGTGTTTCTAATACAGACTAAATTTATAAGAACTTAAAAAAAACTCACAAAGTGATTTGTAATTTTTCGGAATTATCAATTAAAATATTAAAAAATAACTAAATATGTTATTAAGTTCTTAGTAGGTTCCCTGGAACTTATTCTATGATGAATTACAGACTAGATGTTCTAAATGTAACAGATATGACTTATAAGAGAACAGATTTCAATACCATTAAAAGTAAAGTCATTTAAAGTAAACAAGAGTTAAACTGAAAAAGAAAAAACTTGAAACTAAAATTAAATAAAACCAGAAAGAGGGACAGAATTACATAAACAAGACTGAAAAACATCAACATAAAAAAAATCAGCTTAAAAGAAAAACATGACATGTTTTACTGACCTGACGTGTCGTCACTGCTGCGGTCTTTGCTGGGACTCAGAGTGTCTGACATGTCTGACTCTTTGGCATCCATCTGATTCCCTGTGGACGGACACACACACACACACACACACACACACGGAAACACACACAAATGAACACATAGAAAAAGGTTTGTCAGGCTGGGGCAGAATGGGTGTGAAAAGAAATACTGAAATATCACACCAGTGCAAAAAAAAACTGAAGGAGAGAAAAAATAATATACCAAAATAGAAACACACTTAAAAATTATTAAATAGATTTAGGCACAAGTATGTATACAAGTGCACATGTGCACACACATGCGCACACACTTGTCTGTAGTGGACTGGATTATAGTGTGTGAGGCACAGCAGGGAAACAGAAACAAAAGCAGCAGTTTAGAGCAGATTTTGTACCACTCCCTGCTACTGTGTGTGTTCTTGTAAATGCATCTTTCTGGATCAGATTTTTAGACTTTGGGAATAAGAACATTTCGTCTGTTTCTCATTTCTTCAAAGGACTGTTTGAAGGTTTAGTCTTGATTTTACAGTCGAGGTTAGAATAAAACACCAGTAAAATTCAATATAACCCTCCCCCAGTGATTAAAAAAATCTTCTTATAAAGAAATACACAATAAAATATTTAACCAGATGCCAGTTAGGGTTCTCAAAAGTACAGAAATACAAAAATATTCATGCATGGCTGCTGTTCAGCCGGAGTATTTTGCTTGCGTGTGTGTGTGTGTCCAGAGAATCCAAAGGATGACAAACGGTCAAATCTCTCACCACAACAAAAATAGAGGTCAAAGGTCAGAGGTCACTGTAGTAGGATGTTTCCTTGTCAGCAGTTTTGTCCCTTTGTGTTTACTACTTCACAAAGACTCAGTCAGTGTAACCATTGAAAACAACTAAAACTAGGGCTGCATGACATGGTAAAACAAAAATTATATTGTGATGTGACTCACAATTAGTGGGAATGGTAATTTTTGCCTCACAATTTTCATTTTCACTGAAAAATATATTAAAATCACGATGATGTGACATTAGTTGGGGGTCTGTACCAAACAAAGATATGTTCTTACTTCTGGAGAAGAAGATTTGAAGGCCAGGACATCTCTGCAGCACTATGGTACCTCATTAAAAAGCTGTTTTGTCACATTTTTCCTTTATTAAAAAATTACAGCTTTAAAATGTTTCAAAAGTGATGAATAATTAGGCCCTCTAAGAAACCCAGACACATGAGGATATTCTCTAACATTTGATATGATCACAAGAATTAACGTAGCACAAAATATAGTTGTGAGTGAGTTTCTGATGGTTATTTTATAGACACGTGCTGTGACTGAAAACTAAAAGATAAAGATTTTAGCAAACATTTCCACTAAAAACATCAAATCAGTTGTAATTAGTTGATATTTAGCAGCTGGGACATGAAGAGTGTAAAGCTGGATTTATTATACTTTTGCATATTTTGTATCTACTGCAGCTACATGTGCAGGTACACTCTGCAGCTACGTTGTATAACATCTGTTTAGCGTTGTGATGGTGATATAAAGAGCATAAATCTGACACTAAATATAAATCAAAACCTGCACTATAGGAATCAGCAGCAGGAATCCCATTAAGCCCTTGTGTCAGGTATAAATGCCGCTCTGTGAGACGGTGTGTGTGTGTGTCCTCTACCTTTGAGGCGATCAGGACTGGCCAGGATGTCGTCTGCTGCCGTCTGGTTGTTCTGTAGGTGGGCGTCCATCACTTCTACATACACGCACACACACAAATATAAACATAAGGGTTTAATTTTCAGTTCATACCCGTTAGCGTTGATAAAATAAAGTTCAATTTAGTGTGATAACACACTTTTATTTAATCTCAAAGCTTCACAAAGTCAGCTGCCCGTTCACTGTTAATCTACAAGCTGATTTTACAGCAGTCTCGTCACATTCAGAGTTTGTTTTCGCTCTGATTTCTTATGTTAGTTCACAGAGTCAACTGCTCCAAGACTCACAGACCACAGAGGAAGTACTTTTCAACTGAGGCATAGTTAAGTACTTACCATCAAAGTTGGCCAGTTTGTGGATTGAAGAGCTCACAGTCTCCTTCAGCTGTTTGACCGCTGGAGGGAGAAAAAACAGAGACAAGAGAGGAATCGGTGAATAAACAGTTTGAATTTGTTATTAAACACAGCACTCAAGCTTTTCCTAAAGTCTTCAAATGTCAAACAGGTCAATTTAACATCCATTTACGCAGACTCGGTGTGAGTTATCAGCTGGATTAGTGGCTGGTTAGTGCAGATCTAAAGTGTAGAATCTCACTGGAATAATGTTTGACTTTTGCTACTGAAGTCGCTCAAATAAGTGAGGTTGTGCTTGTGGTTTAGACTTTGCGCATTAAAAGAATCTGTGGTAGGTTAGCTGACATAGCTTTGTGTTAAAATAATAATACATTTTATTTATAGAGTACTTCTCAAATGAGTTAAAAACAAACAGGAAGGAAGGTTGTGTAGTGCTCTGGAAGGTTGTGTCTCTGGACAAGTGCATCAGATAAATCACACGTGAATACTTAAACTTGTATTTTTTGGTGTTTGTACATCAACTGTGAGTCCAGGATAACTTGTAAAACCTGCTATTTATTGAAATTAAGGAAATGAAATGTCATTGAGAAAAAGTACAAGTATGTTTGACATGGCTCTTCAACAAATTTCAGCCCAATCAAAGTCCGAATCCTTCTCATCAGCACAAACCACGCTTGCTTGGCTGTGCTGTTATCAGCTGCTCCCACAATTAACTTAAAAATCTGAAGGACTAAATTAAAATCATTCTGATTAGTCTCTATAGATTGATCTCTAGATCCATCTAAAGTCATGGCTCTGCATACAAGTTATGTTTCATAGCTGCAAAGAAGAGCTGTTGTCAGTGTTGGTGAAACTGTATTAGTTAGTGGTAGTGTCATTAGTGAGCAGAACACATCTCACACATCAGGCTGGTTTATAATATTCACTTTTAAAACATCTACCACCAGCAGAGGCAGATGGAAGACTTCTAAAATGTCTACTACAATCAGCCACAATGGCAGAAAGTGAGACAGCCAGTAATTTTGCAGAAACACTTGTATGTAACTGGCAGCTGAGAGCAAGCGTCGACAAACAGCCAACAAACAAGGAAAAGAAGCGAAAAACAGCTCAACATCGTCTGATGTTTGGCCGGTATCGAATGTAGGCAGTGAAGAGATGTTTTCCACAGACGAGAAACTTGAACTGCGTCATGTATAAACACATGACCAGAGGGAAAGACAGGACCAAAAGAGAAGGACGACAGCAGAGACCCACGAGAGAGACGAGGAGGTTAGTGAACTAAATCCAGTGAAAAGCTACAAAGGCAGCATGCAGAGAAAAACAGATGTGAATATCTGCTAAAGGAGAAGAAAAGAAGGCTGTGAGTGTTTGAGAAGCCGAGAACCAACCAGTTGGCCGGAGGTACGGTTAGAACCACAACATACCAGTAAAGTTACCAACGCACCAGTAAAACCAATTACAACCAGATAAAATGAGCTCCTGTGGTTGAGCAACAAACATCTCCAACAAACTCGATTTGTACAAGTACACGCTGTACACATTCTTAAATACTTCAGTCTGTTTGTTTAAAGAATCAAATCACTCAAAAAACCCACAAAAAATAGTTTCAAATAGTTTCAAATTCAAGCTGCTGACATCGAGGACTGTGGATTATTCTGAATAATGGGGACGTTGTTTCTGGAGAGAGAAGCTGCTCTTGAAATTTATGAATGTAATTTTTCAAGGCTTCGAGCACCACAGGAAAAAAAAATTATGTTGGGGTGGAGGCAGGAAACTCCACAAATAAAACCAAAACTATCTGCATGGACAGATACTGTTGGAGGTAGGTGAGAAAACAGTTGTTTTATTTCACTGACTTGACCTTTAAACACAACATCTGTCTTGTTACATACGAATCTGTCTAACTCAAATCAAAGATGTTGGTCGTACCTCACCTACAGACTCTTTACATGGTGTCTGCAGAGTGCACTGACAAAACTTTACGGTGAAAGAAAAACAGTCAGTATCTGTCAAGAACCTCTTTTCCTGCCTGACAAAAAAATAGTTCTGCCAAGTTGTTTTTGGTATTCAAAAACTTGACAGGTCATCAAGAGGCTTTTCATCTGTGTATCTGGTTGCTGTTTGACAGACATAACCCTCTATCTGTTAACTGTTTTGAGTTATAAATCAGTTTTAATTAAAGTTAAACGTGCTTAAACCCAGATCCACAACTTGTCCCATCAAAGAAGGCATGGAAGTATGGAGTATGTATGTGTGTATGCATGTACGGAAGCACATTTCCACCAGGAAAAGAAAAAAAGATGTGTTAAGCATGTCAAGAATATTAAGAATGAGCAAAAACAAATGATAGTTATGGCAAATCAAATGATGAGATATGAAGTCAAAATCATTTGATAGTAACTGTAAGTTATGAACTTTAGATTTATTTATTTTTTCTTTTCAGTTTTTACTGAAGAGTGAATGGTTTGTCTGTAATTTTAGTTTGACATAAGTTCTGAATCAACATTTTTTTGTTGTTGTTCTTTTTGGTCTTTTCCGGGCAGTGATGCTTCCATGTGTGTCTTTGTTTCTGAGTGTGTGTGTGTGTGTGTGTGTGTGTGTGCGCGCGTGCAGCAGGGTACAGCAGAAATGGATGTTTGTACTCACGCGGACACTCAATCAACTGTTGGATTCTAGTCGAGTCTCCTCCGCTGTTGTTAACATGACAGTTGTCTGACAGAAACACAGAGCACTGACGTTACTACGATGATGGTCAGAGTGGAGTCGAGTATTTACAGTATTTATCTCAGATTTTATTGATTCTGCTCATCAATGCCACATCTGATTCAATCATATTAAGAATAGAAAAAATGTGCTGGAAAAAACATCTTATATTCAAAGACCAGGGCTGCAAAATGTCATTTTTCGGATTATTTTGGGTAAAAGATTAAAACTAAATTTCATCTTACTATGCATACAACTACCACTAATTCTTTTTCCCTTCTGGTCCTATCATTAGCTGATTTTGAGTGATTATAATATCAAATTTACAGCAAATTCTACATCATACTAGATGGACTTCCTTTCTATATGAATTACAAAAAGATAAGATGAGATATACTTTAATGTCTCCACATGGAAACACGTTCTGGACTCTGTCCTGCAGATCCACAGAAGATAAAAACGTGTTTCTGGAATCGATGAGCAGAATCAAAAAAACATCTTTTCCCTCATGAACAGGATTAAATTCAGAATCTGCTCTCAATATCCAACACTGTATCAGAGAGGACGAGATAGAAAGAGCCGAAGACAGACGGAGGACAAAACTCATGACAGCGAAAGGACAGACAGATACAAGCAGGTAGGAAGCATGACAGAACTAACAAGATAACTACACGGACAGATAGATGCTCAGAAACAAACGGAGAGGACAGAATCAAAGCCATACATGGCAGGTTTTGTTTTTTGTTTTGTTTTTTACAGTGGTTCTGGACAGATACAACACTGTAATAACAGACAGGATGTAGACAGGCAGACAACAGACAGACAGCTGAGGCATAAAAACGTCTGTCTCTCTATAACTTTTCAGTTCAACGCATCTATTAACCAGCCCAACCATTTAAACTCAATTATGCTACAACTTCATGAAAAATAATCCAGTCATCTCATCATAAAGAGTTTCTGAATCAGAGTGCAGACTCACAACGCCAGAGTCAGAGTGAGAATGGAAACTTTGAGGAAATCTGCTCCACATAAAACCTGATCAAAAACAAAGAGTGAACTCCAAAAGTGTTTCCTAAATACAACGCCATAGATTTACTGACGTGCTCCGACCGCAAGTCACCAAACATACGGAATGAGCAGGATGAAAGGCTGAAACTATTTATTAGTAATAAACTGATTAATCATGCCAATTATCTGGCATTTTGAGGTAATCAGCACCAGCCAATGCCTGCACTCGGGAGACCGATGCACTAAAAATGTCTGCAGACACATCTGCAGGCAGCCTTGTTACTGTGGCTGCTGTAGAATCATTTTAGCGCTCCTCTCAGAGTTTTAGGACGGTGGTGAAAAAGTGAGTTTCAAGCCCTGTCCTGCATGCATCCTGCTGTAAACATTTGTCTGAATTTCCTCAGTCACCATTGCCTTTTCTAACTGTTAGCATGTTTCTCCATCCTAAATGACATCAAATCTAATCTAAACCAGTTACTGGCCGACATATGCATTATGACATAATATAAAGAATAATGCAGTTGACTGATGTGGTGTCTGACACATCGTATCCCACTCTCCCTGAAATATCACTCATGTTCTGCATCTATATATATATATATCCCAATGTGTTTTTATATTTTACTGAGTAACAATAATTTCATCCAAAGAAACATGTTGGCTATATGAGATTGTCATGTGCATGGAATAATCAAATTCTACACAACTTTTATTTGTTTTGATATTGATCAAGCAAAGTCATGACCTGCCCCACTCTGACTCTGACTGACTAGTAGTTGTTGCCCTTGTCAGTTTGGGCCCTTTGGATAGGGTAGCTTTAGGCATGAGGAGCGAGACGGGGTGGGGTTTGGGTAAGCATATCAGGTTAAGCCAATCAGAGGCAGGGTAAGGCAGGTCATACCTTCACCATCCTGGGAAAAAAATAATGTGTATAACTGTAGGGCTTATTTTAATATTGGTGATTTAAATATATCTCATACAGGACAAGAACACAATAGTCTCCTTGTTTTTGGAAGTAATTTGAAAATATTAGTCAATATATTGCTGGAGGAAAAAACCTTAAAATTTAAACTTAAAAACAGGAAACTAGAAAAACAATTTCACTCAAAAAAAGGCAGGCTCCAGTTGAATACAGGGTCTTTTAGAAAATCGTTATCATATATACTCTAGATGGTCCTTTTTTAGTTGTCTATTATTATTATGATAATCAAACTAGCTACCATGAATATCTGCATCTTCACCAACTGCACCCTCATCCGTGTCTGTATCCTCCTCATCCTCCTCTTCCTCCTGGCTCTCAGGTGTCTGCAGGCTCTGTTTCTCCTCGACAGGCTCCTCTACTGGTCCAGGGGAGACAATGTCGACATCTGTCATGTGACCAGATCAGATATATACGATGTTGTCGAAACTTTAACCAGCCACAAACACATGTTCAAATGATGGCAGGTTCCTTCACAGAGTGGCTACAGTGGCGAAGTGAGCAGTGAGACAGTCACCTCCAGCATTCATGTTCAGTGTTGTCATTCAATCACCAGAAGTCAATCAGTGACCAAAAAGCTCTTTTTCCCCCAGAAGAAGAAAAACAAAGCAGTGGACAGTTTGTGCATCCATGGAAACAACCCAGATTATCCAGAAACCCCAACAGGCCCAGTTTAGACTCAACGGAGCGCCACCGTATCTCAGAAAGAACCTCTTCTGAAACAGCCATACACAAAATCAGCCTGTTACTCAAAGATCACAGGTTTGAATCCTTTTACAGCCCAGTGTTGATCCTGGGAGCTTGGGCTGGTGATTTTAGCATAGTGGGTGCAGATAAAACTGCAGGTCACGTGAAACACTTGGACAGAGAAAAGAGTATGGGCAAAGTCAGTTATCAAAATCTGAGCAAAAAACAAATAAAAATCTCAACAAGCCATGGCAGCATTTTCAGCCACATTAATTCTTATGTACTAAAAGCTAACTGTGCTCATTGAAAACTGCAAATAAAGATACTACATTTTAATGGCAACACCTACTGAAATTGTACTTTTGCACATTATGTGCAGTTTATCAAAATCATCCGATGCTCTGGCTGGATCTTCTCCATTCCCTGCACTTCTGCAAGACGATGCACATTTTATTGGAATCAAAGACTGCTGCACCGCACTGATCCCTTAACATTTCTGCTATCTTTACACACCAAAACCTTACTTTACCGTGAGCTTTATCACAAAAAAATTCGTATGCCACACGTTTATATAAAATATTGGGCAATATACACTTTCTTTCTCAGTATTTGAAATATGTTCATGCATCTGCAATAAAACAACAGATCCTAATCCATATATAGCTATATTTGGTTGGCTAGCAACTAGCTCTGACTAGTCTGACAGGCATGAACTGATGAAGCTTCTTGGATAAGAGGCGAAACGTCTTCAGAAAAGGCTTTTTGAACAAGTCCA
>JAJHUR010119656.1:0-21334 GCA_027495735.1 Lutjanus campechanus
GCTCTGTGCAGACCAATCAAGTTTTTTCACACCAAACTAGGAAACAAGGGCGTCACTTTGTGTTTTTTAGGCAACGTAATTGATGAGTTGATGATATGAAACTATAACTTTGACACTGACATCACAAGTTATAGTCATCTGTCACATCCACAGCCGCAACACCATGTCCATCAATTGAGCAATGCCAAAGTCAGGGTTTTAAAAAGCGATGGGGACAAAATTGGTTATTTCAAAAAGTTTACGTCTCAGTAAACAATGGTCGGATGGTGAAATACGGCAGGTATATCTACATGACAGATGACAGAAATACTCTCGTTAATGTGGGAAAAGGAAGCGCAGGGACTCAATTAGTGCAGCGGACTCTGAGACGGTCACCCAGCCAGATGAGCCGGACCATGATTGTGGAAGACAGACGGGACAAGAGCTAAGCTAACTCGGCTTAGACCTGAGATGTTGTTGACCTGCTTTGATTCTGCATCAGCCCACAACCTCCTCCTCAAACCCCTGTGTAACTAATGCAGATGTCAAGTTTGTCAGACAAGTTTGTCTGGAGGTAAAGTTACCGCAGCTAGTAAGCTAGGCTTAGTTAGCCAGACATGCTAACGTTTGTAGCTTATGTTAGAGCAGGTGAAGACAGAGTTTAATCCGTTCACCACTTGTGTGCTCTTGTGTTTCATGTTTTCGAGCGAGGTGTCCATGTTTCACTACACACTGCCGCGTTTGTCGCTCACATTTCTTATGCTACTAATGTGCTAAATTCTCAGCGGGAGCGTGAGCTCGGCCCATCAGAGAGAATGAGAGTAGAGCCGTCATTAGCTGTGACAGAGGACAGACGAGTGTGTTTAGAGGTGTGAAGAGAGACGGTGTGTGTGACAGTGAAGAGGCTGTTGATCGGCCCGTGTTGAAAAGGTCACGGCGATGACGGCTGGAACAGAAACAGCTGAAGAAGAACGAGACTTCATTACGTCCCTCAGGAATACGCTCACTGACACTGTGTGAGTGTTTTGATTATTATGTTACTGAGCTCACACCAGTTAACAGTTTAAAAAAAACACCTCTCTGAAATCAGTTTAAAGAAGGAAAAGTCCACTAAAACTCTACTGTTGGTGATGAGCTTGACATCTTTTAATATTTTAGTGTACTTTTCTTCTTCCTGTGGATAACACAGGGAATATACACCCGAAAAAATCCAGTTTTTCAGTAGCTTGTGAGTCACAGCAGGAGCAGACGTGACTCAAAGTTCCCCCGAACATGAAAGACTGTAAATCTTTTACTCAATCTGCAACCAGCCATGACACAAGCTGATATGATGCGGAAAGTGATGTCACATAATTAGTTTCTAAAATTCCTTTTTGGGGGATTTTACAGCTTCAATGGATATGCAAGAGATAACAGGAAACAAAGGAAGAGGAAGAGGTGGGAATGATATGCAACAAAACTCCCAAGACAAACACAAACCAAAGATGTTTCAGTACAGTCACGACCTTAACCAGCCACCAGCGTGCACCATCTCTGCTCCCTTTAAACAAGAGGAGCCCACAGATCTGCCTGAACACAACTGTGGTTGTAAATATGTGGTTAGAAAAACCGACCTCATGACATCAAAGTCTTCGTAAATCGAGAGAAACAGTTATGTGTTTGGCATAACTGGTTCTGCCTTGTTTGTCTTGAGCGACAGACAAAGATCAACGTCAGCTGTCAATAAGAATTTAACTGATTAAACATGTATTAATTGATAATTAATCAATAGTCTAGAAATGGCATTAGCTGCACCTCATTTGATGTTGTTTTGTCTGTCGGAGCCGTTCACTGGATAAATAAAACTTGAAATCAAACTTAAAATAAGAAAGAAAGAGAGAAAGAAAATGAGAAAAAAAGTGTGTTTTATCTCCTAATTAATTATTGATGATTCATCAATTAACCAATTGTTATCATTATCAGCTAAGGAAAATGCACAAAATGTGTGACCAAGTCTACTTACAGATAGTTGACACATTTTGACATTAAACTTTGTGTCACAAAACATAATTTTCATTGATAATAGTACAATAACATGATTTAATGTGATGAAGAGGTGAAATAATCATTTTGCATCTGTAATATCTTGTAATGTGCAATGCGGACTATGTGCAATTTATTATGTTGTTTGTTTTGTCACACTGGAGGCATGTTGTGTGCAGCATAAGAGTCAAAAATAAATTTCCCTACAGGGACAATAAAGTATATCGTATCATATCATATCATGTTGTATATAAACATTTCTGTTACCGCAGCTGTAAGGTGCTGGAAAAGGTAGAAAATGCTTGAAAAGTGTTTGACTTTGACTTTGGAAGAACAAAACTTGAAATTATGTTTTTAGCTAACTGGTGCAAATCTGATTTTGGGGACCTCAGAACAGACAAAGTCTTGGGGAACCCTCTGTGATGTCCCCACTGAGGGCGGCCCGGACCCCAGGTTGGAAAACCGATGCTATAATAAACACAACATGTTTAATCTGCTGCACAGTTAAAAACTACAGACTTTTGTCTTGGATTCTTCTACAGTAAAAGAAACTGGCTTCTGAAAGCTGAAACGTTTTGAAGTGTTTCAGTTGAGCACAAACTCTGTGTAGCTCATCTGTTATCAGGTTCATTTGGCCTGATGGAGATATTTTATCCATAAATCCTGAACACCACCACAGTGTTATCAGTCGCTCTGAATAGGAGGTCCGTGCCAAACGGTACAACCGAGAAATGCATTTTTTTTTTCCAGAAAGGGGGAAAAGTGTGGCAGCTCTATATTTAGCAGTCCGATAAGGCGAGTATGTCGTAGTTGGATCAGACCGAGGCTCGCTGAGTTATTCTAAACATGCCGGCTATGTGAAGGGGAAACTGCAGGAAACGATGTCAGATAAGCAGCTGGAGGTCAAAGAGGCGAGTCGACCTGCTGCAGTTTAACATCCTTCACTTCAGAACTCTGTCACATGGCATCCTGGATATTTCCTGTTATTCTCCACTTACAATAAAATCAGACAGTTTACAGTAAGGAGCAACATGTCTCTGGACGGGAGAGCAGAAGTGCCATAAAAGTCTTTTAATAGCTTTATTTTGCAATAATGACCTGTTCACTGTACATTTTCCTGCTTGTTATGTGGTTGTGTCCCCCCCAAAAAATCAATAATTTGACAAAAACTTTTAATTTTAAAATTATTTTAGTGATTTAACAATGATTTTATTTTATTGTTCCTCCTGTGTCCATAGCAACAGTGTGTTCATCATAGCAACAGTCTGTTATAAAGACATAACAGACCTTATAATGTTGTCATTGGCCAATCAGAATCAAGTATTTGAAAAAGCCATGTAATAATATAGAATATGATATTTAGAGCCAGACCGTTTTATTGTTTGACTGATATATCGGCCTGTCACCAGTTTATCAATACCAACACACACTGTATGTTGTCCAATATGTGCTGATATAGAATCCTTTTATTAAACAGAACATAATGCATAATGCAGTTTTTATTTGTTAACTTTATGGGCTGCATTCTGAGTATATTTGTTCTTTTTCCTTAATTCAGGTTTAATATACATTATCCATATATTTTGCTCCTTGTGTTTGCCTGTTTATAGTTATTTATAATTACTACAAATATCAGCTAAAGTTCACCGTTTCATTACTTGATGTCATTTTTTAAAAAGGTTAAAATATCCTGCCTCCAGTAAATAACGTGTTAATCACTTTTGAGGGATGATTGAAAAAAAAAAAGTGTGTTTATGCCTATATTCTGTTTTGTTTATAAAGAATATCAGCTGATATCAGAATTTCTTTCCTCCTGAATATCGGTATCGGCATCAAAAATCCAGAATCGGTTATACTGTAATGATCATATATATTGGTTGTATTGTACTGCATCATATCATAAAAACATATCATTTGTGTTTTTGTGCAAAAAGTAACGAGTAACTACAGCCATCAAACACACACAGATGACTAAAAAGTACAATGTTTTGTGCTGAAATGTATTTGAGAGGAAGTATAAAGCACCACAGAGTGGAAATACTGAAGTACAGTACCACTGTATCAAAATTGGACTTACAGTACTTGAGTAAATGTAGTTAGTTACTTGTCACCACTGGTCTCATGTGATACTAAATTCAATCTTTTTTATATTCATAATGGTCGAACAAAACAGGTAATTTGATGACTTCGCCTTGAGTTTCAGGAAACTGTTTTCAGTTTCAGAGAAAACGATTAATCAATAAAGTAATAGTTAGTTTAATCGATGATGATGAATAATTACTGGCTGCTGCTCTATTCAACTTTATTTAAGCTGAGAGTTTTTGTTCTGTGTTTTGGTTGCAGAGATACCTCCCCCATAATCCTAAAACCTTTTGTTTGTGTGTGTGTGTTGGAGGTTATTTCCATCCTGGTGATGACAGGTTTTCCAGCTCCGGGGGTATAAACTGGAGGGGGGAGCAGGGGGATCAAACCCCTGACAGGTGACGCTGATCCGTCAGGTTATCTCAGATTGATGTGACCTCTGGACGGACAGCTACGGGACAGATCTGTGGGAGACAAACTGTACACAGCTGCCAGGACGGACCCAGCGGGGGGGATCAGGTCCTCGTGGTCATGGATTACCTTCACTGACTGAATTAGAAAACTCCAGCTGTTTGAAACGGAGTGGAACAAGCCAGAGAGATTCATCCAAACTAACTTAAAAATATCTTTAACTGTACATAGTGTGTGTGCAGAAATCTCACAGACAACTGGAGGAGAAAGGGATTTAATAAAAGGTATTACGTATATTTTTTGGGTCAAACTGAAGTTATTTTTATTAGCTATTTTTACAGAGGACAGAAGACTGAACATTATGATGCTGACCTTTGACCTTTCGGATATACACTCACCAGCCACTTTATTAAGTACACCTGTTCAACTGCTCGTTAACGCAAATATCTAATCAGCCAATCACATGGCAGGAACTCAATGCATTTAGGCATGTAGACGTGGTCAAGACGAGCTGCTGAAGTTCAAACCAAGCATCAGAATGAGGAAGAAAGGTGATTTAAGTGTCTTTGAACGTGGCATGGTTGTTGGTGCCAGACGGGCTGGTCTGAGTATTTCGGAAACTGCTGATGTACTGGGATTTTCACACACAACCACCTCTAGTGTTTAATTATCCAGTTAATGGCAGCTCTCTGGGCAAAAATGCCTTGTTGATGCCAGAGGTCAGAGGAGAATGGCCAGACTGGTTTGGGACGACAGAAAGGCAACAGTAACTCAAATAACCACTTGTTACAACCAAGGTGTGCAGAAGACCATCTCTGAACGCACAAACACGTCGAACCTTGAAGCAGATGGGCTACAGCAGCAGAAGACTACACCGGGTGCCACTCCTGTCAGCCAATAACAGGAAACTGAGGCTACAATTCACACAGACTCACCAAAACTGGACAATAGAAGACTGGAAAAAACGTCACCTGGTCTGATGAGTGTTGATTTCTGCTGCGACATTCAGATGGTCAGAATTTGATGTAAACAACATGACAGCATGGATCAATCCTGCCTCGTATCAACGGTTCAGGCTGCCGGTGGTGTAATGATGTGGGGGATATTTTCTTGGCACACTTTGGGCCCCTCAGTACCAACTGAGCATCGTTTAAATGCCACAGCCTACCTGAGTATTATTGCTGACCATGTCCGTCCCTTTATGACCACAGTGTACCCATCTTCTGATGGCTACTTCCAGCGGGATAACCCACCATGTCACAAAGGTCAAATCACCTCAAACTGGTTTCTTGAACTCCAACAGCCTCCACAGTCACCTGATCTCAATCCAGTAGAGAACCTTTGGGATGTGGTAGAGCCGGAGATTCACATCGTGGATGTGCAGCCGACCAATCGGCAGCAACTGCGTGATGCTATCATGTCAATATGGACCAAAATCTCAGAGGAATGTTTCCAGCACCTTGTTGAATCTATGCCACCAAGAATTAAGGTACTAGCAAGGTGTACCTAATGAAGTGGCACATTTGCATGAAATGTCATGATTTGAGTATGATTTTTTTTTTTTGAGTTATGTCTAGGCCTGGGCGATAAAACCATAGGTGGAAAGTGGAGCGTTTTCATTTTTATCAGAGTTTCTATGGTCAAATCTCCTGTAACAAATATAAGTCATCGATTTCAACTCATTCATTTGGCTCCTAAGAAGACATTTTTTGCCTCTTCGCCATTTTGTTTGGTCTATATATCTTCACCACATGTGAAAAACAGGGGATTTTTCCACAACACTTTAAAAACTGCTCAGCTGTGGAGATTAATTTGGCAGCTGAGATGAATTTTCTCCCACAGAGTTATTTTGGATCAAGAGGAGTATTTTGATGAATGTAGTCGATCGGTTTCTGCCAGAGAATTCAACAGTTTTCTGGAGTTTTGTCAGAAGAACATTCTTGCTGCTCTACGTTGAGAGAAACTGACGTATCGGTGCAGCTAAACAAACCTCGGACTCACCTCGTTTCAATGAAGACTGAGGAGGAGATAACTTACGGCATCCGAGACAGAACTCGTGTTCCAGTGTTGTCTACTACATCACATTCAGTATGTATAATTTACTGTGAATCCTCTGTACATGGTTATGCAATTTAAATGCCAGCAAAGGCAGACTGCAAATTATGCAGAGAGGCAATTACAGGCTGTAACTCTTTCCTTACATGATCATATTTGTATTTTCAGATTGTTTTAAATGTGTGTGAATGAACTGTTTGTGCATTTGTTTCTTAAATTGATCCTTGAGGAACAAATCGAGTATTTTAAATTTAAATACACTGAATGTCTGCTGGTGGAAAAAAACAGCAAAACTGTGTTGATCTATAATTTTGAGTCCATCTGGTTAAAACTGAGGTAGGCAAAGATCACTGATTGTTGAGTAGATCGATCTATATTGATTAAATATCCAATGATCCAATATGATCAATACAAAGTAAAAATATCAATCTATATCATCATGTCTAAGATACATCTTTATTTTTAAATTCACATGGCACGTCTGCGTCACGACATCTTGAAGAGTTCAGTCATAAAATTGTTGAATCATAATTAAGTGGCTTTTTGTGAGTTGACAGAAATGTGACTGAACTCGTTAAATGGACATTATATCATCTGATATTGATCAAGGACCCTTAATTGAATCAAAATTGCATCGTTGCAGAGTTTGTGATACCAGCAAATATATCGTTGCCCAAAGAATTGATATAATATTGTATTATGATGACACTTGTGATTTACACCTTTATTGTTGAGTCTCATTTCCAGGTCATCAAATACTTTACTTAGTGTTGGGAATCAGTCTCAAAACTCAATCTGTGATTGGGTAAAGTCTCCTGGCACAGGCTAGATTTTCTAAAGCTTGAAAACAGAGCCAAGAGGAGGAGAAGAAGTCTAGTTTTCTCTGAAACCATCTGAATTTTATTGTGGAACTTTTGCCCAATGACGCCAAAAATAAACTGCCTACCCCCGCTTTAAGACCTGTGAATTAAAGTCTGGCTCAATGATGCTTTTTTTCCCTCAGAGCTTAATATACGAGACTACAAATAAAGACATCGTCTCCCTACCTTGAAACATGGGTGTATTAAAATTAAGGTGAAATAACATATGCTTGAACCAACCAACAATATCGTGACCTCCAGCCATCGATCAATCCTCAATCTTTAGCAGCACAGAGCTAAGAGTCAATAGTTATCTGTCCAGCAGCAGCATGGTAGGTCAGGTTATGACAAGAGAAAAAGCTTTCTTAAATCAAGTGTCTTTAGGTTATGACGGGTGCCAATCCAAAAGAATGTGCTCATGAAATCATCAGCAGTCGCTGATAAGATTTAATTATTTTATTGTAGCACGGCAGCAAAACAACGGCTGCGTTTCAGCCCAAGGCTTTCCTCAAGGTTATTCAATAAAGACTGAAACACGTCCGTTGTTTTTCTGCCGTGCTAAGATAAAATAATTAAATCTTATCTGTGAGTGCTCATGACTTCATGTGCACATTCAGGGTTATTACACACACACTTTTCACACTCAAATCAAATTCCTGCCAATGTTATGTCTCGCCTGCCCTCGTCTATCCTGTTTCACTTAGAAATTCGCCATGATATGAAAGCGGGAGACTCTAAAATGCCTGGACTTTAAAATAGTCCCACTCAGGCTTCCTGCCAGTGTGTCCCTGTGGCCACTCGCTGTATTACAACAAAAAAATCCCCTGCAGCGCAAAAGGCATTTTCCACATAGACCACCAGACGATATGTTAACAGGACAACTCCAAATATGATCTCATGAAGGTTTTATGCTTCTAAAAGCAATTTTCATTCAAGTAAATGATCGCTAAGGCCGTCCCCTAATAGTTGACTTAACATTGGTCGGTGCCAAGAAACTTACTTGACTCTGTTTTCATTGATATGTTGGTTATAGAAAAAAAACCCACCTCAAATTCCAATCAGGAGCTGCACCTTGTCACCTGTTTCGCCCGGGGGATTGTGCAACATGGACTTTTTAACCAGCATTAACCAGTTAGCTCAGTCAGCAGTCCTGTGGGACACAGTCTATGAGACAGACTGTTTGACAGGGAATACAGCACCTGAAGTGATTCTTTTTTACATTAAAGTGACTCTGACTCTGGGGGACAATGAAGACACGGCAAGTTCAAGCTTAAGACAGGAGTGAAATGGTTGAGGGGCGAGTTTGTAACCTAGTTTTTTCTCAGGCTTTTATGCCTTTAATTTTATAGGACAGCTGAAGATATGACAGGAAAGGGAGTGTAGAGAGAGGGTGTGTAAATGACAGGCAGCAAAGAGCCGCAGGCGGGAGTCAAACCCAGGGCAGCTCCAGAGGACTCACAGCCTCAATACATGGGGCGAACGTTCTACCAACTGAGCTACCAGGCCACCGGCGATTTAATTTGCAGATATGCATCATTCATCGTGGTGATAAGTCTGCAAGTATTTCTTTTTGTAAAGTTGGAAGTTATTTATTCCAGACTCATGTGAGGTCGAAATAATTAACAAATGTTCAGTCTCCTGCTGGTTGTTCCAACAAATTCAGAGGCATTACCCTCTTTGCTGTTAGCATTCAACAGGTGGCTCACTTCATGCCCCAAAGACGTGTATTTAAATAGTAAAATCATTAAATTAATATCATAAATGTAGTTGACTATTGGTTTGAGCTGACAACTACTGGTTCAGTGGGAAAATCATTTGTCTGGAGCAGCTCTAGTGGGTGTTCTCTTTGAGTTTGGCATCTAGGTCTTAAAATACATCCACGCGCAGCTGTAGAGGTTGTTGTAAATCAACATACGGAGATACAGCCCATAAATTAGAAATATTACACAAAGTCGACAGAAAAGAGTTGAGGTTTGCTGCCTCTAACAACTGTAAAAATGTTGGCGGGTGAAATAAACAATGCTGGCTGAATGATGAAGTGAAAAAATGTCCATTCAGTCTAATTATCAGGCAAACAGAAGAGAAATGTGAGAAGTTTGGGTGCTTGTAGGTAAATCATCTGTCAAACTGTATCTACACTGTATACTGAATGATAATAAAGTCTCTTAATTCTCCAGGTCAGTCAACAGAGGATTTACATCAGACCCTCTTGACCCTTGACCTCCTCATTACTGTTATAATCTGTTAAGCACCTATAAATAAGAGCTTCATCTGTTTAGATGTAAATGTCTCTGTCCTACCTTCTCCATGGCTGAGCTCACGTCCATGTTGTTCAGCGCCCGTCTGTGGTTTCGGCTCCTCGGCTCCTCAGATCCTCTCTGCCTCTGCTCTTCCAGAACAATGGGACTTTAAATTCCTCTCCTGTCGACCGCACTTCCTCTCTCCCCGCCCACCGTCGCTCCTGCCGCCGCTCTGCTCCACCGACTCTCCACAGCCCACTGCAATTTAACCGTCTAGACTTTCATCTCATTCCTGCGGACAAACACTTAAAAGTTCTTCACTCTCACAGCAAGAAGCCCTTTTCCTCTTTTCTAATTCACTTTCTGTCTCTTTTCTTTCCCTTTTTCATATTCTTATGAACTCACCTTTCTCCTCTTCAGCTGTGGACTTCTGCTTCTTCTCTTCAGTTTTATTTTTTTTCCTCCGCTCTTCCCTCCCGAATCTGTCCTGTTGCCAGCTCGCCTTCTCCACCCTCTGCAACTTGAACTCAGCAGGTTTCTTCACCTCCTGATTTTGCTCCAACAAGCCCCTGAAGGGAAACTGATAAGTTTCCCAACACTTTCTGCCTCCGGGTGGAATAGCAGCTCCCTCATTCACCTCTGTTTCTCTTTCTCACTCAGCCGAGCTGTGAATTCACCCTGCTTTGCTAAATATTACAAGTACCTCCTATGTTACAGCTGTAGATCATGTAGCGGCGGGCTGGCAGTAATCTGGGAGATTTATGGTCTTAGGAACAGCAGCTGTACTGTGGCTTTCTGCAGCAGGACCAGGCTGTGAATTCAGTCCTGGTCTTGAGCAGACTGGAGAACTACCTGGAGCAGTGAGGCCTGACTGGACTGTTTGTGTTTTTAATCTGAGACAAAGACAGAAAGAGTCCTGAGGGATTCCCTACTCATGTTCTGCCAGCCAATCAGAGTGAGCCTGAGAAACTCCTCGGCCAATAGGAACATCAGGGATTCCTCCTCCTCCTCTCATTCTGCAGCTTTTTAGCGTGTGGCTTAGAAGAATGTAGACCACAGAGCCATGCAGGGCCAAGCTGGACTGAGCAGAGCCAGGCAGGGCCAAACTGGACTGAACAAAGCCAGAGCAAATGGTATTAAATACAGCCAGAAAGGCCAAAAGCCAAAAGGGCTGACAGACCAAGGTGGGTCCAAAAGAGGGATAAAGAGATTTAGTTAGAGCCACACAGATTTAAACAGAGCCACACAGGGCAAAATGGGGGTTAATACGAGCCAAACAGGGAGACTGTTTGGACCAAACAGAGCCAGACAGAGTTATAAAGAGGAGATTAATGAGCTGGGCTCAACAGAACCAGGTGGGACCAAACGGTGCTAAGCTGTGAAAATATTCCACAATTAATCCAATAGTTTTGTCTCTTTTAGTTCGGTAAATGATCTGAATGCTTCTTCTGCATCTCTTGGCTTGTTTCACCATAAATAATTAAACTAGAATTATCACCTTGGTGTTGTATCCCACTGCCAACCAGTCATTTGCATGTTTGTCCAGACTCAGTAATTCTAGCAAAATTGAAAAACTGAAATTATTACTACATGATGTATGATTCCAGTGAATAAACATGCTGTCGTCACTTACAGTCCTTCGTACTTTTTACAGCAGAGCACATGGACTGATGTGGGAGTTTCTCCTTTCCACTATAGCCAAGCGCTTGCTTTACAATCTGTACAGTGTGCGACATCCCCTGTCCTGTACACCATTGGTTCCCAACCTGGGGTCCGGGCCCCTCTCAGAGGGGGTGCCAGAAATCACAGGGGGTCCCCAAGACTTTGTCTGCTCCGAGGTCCTCAAAATCAGATTTGCACATGTCAACTAAAATCACAATTTCAGGGTTCATACATCTTTTCCAAAGTCAAATTCAAGTGCTTTTCATCCATTTTCAAGCTTTTTTCCAGCACCTTACAGCTCGTGAATGACATATTTATGTACAAAATTATTATTTCACCTCTTCGTCACATTAGATCAGATCTTATTGTGCTATTAAGGGGAAAAGGAAGGAAATGAAAATGGATGGATGGACAGACGTGTTAAAGACGTCGTGTTTACAGAACAGAACAGCAAACTCACAAATGATATGAACTATAATATACTGTATATGTGAAGGATGATAGTGATTGATGTAGATTAGCTTAACATGATCTAACTTAAAATGTTAAAACATATATTTGTAGATTTTACGGGTTCCCAAGCAAAATGTTTGAACCATAGTCGAGCCAAGCACATACCAAATCTAAGTACAGGAAACAGGAAAGGAGCACCGAGTGGAAGAGTTTATATCTGATTGTTGTATGGATGTCGGTCAGTCTGTCGGTCAGTCCAGTACTTCGGTCCAGACGAAAATATCTCAACTATTGGATGGACACACACACACCTGCCCCAACATCTCCTCCTTCCTCTAGAGACACCATGGTTAACATTAGGGCACCTGAGTGAGTCACGTGTTATTTTTTGGGTTGGTTGGGCTCAGTCAGATGAGTTTGGCATCACATGTTCACACATCACATGTTCACATGAGGCGTGGTTGTGTGCACCAGATGTGTGTGCATTTTGTGGGTGCCTCACTCCACAGATGTGGGCATCAAGCGATTGAATGAGTGGGCACTGCTGCGCTTTGTGCTCGGTGTGGTCAGTATTCACCGCCGGACCGAACTACACGAAGGCTGCAGAAAGGAGGAAATACTGGGATAACTGGAGCGCTGGAATTCTGCTTCTTCAACTTGCCGCTGTGAAAGCGAAAGTAAAACTTTCTGATCAGCGTCCCTGTTTGCTGCATTTCTAGTTTATCCTGAAGAAAAATGTTTTCTCAGAGAGGGATCTCAGAAAGGGATCTGTCCTGTCCTGTCTGCCACGACATCTTTAAAGATCCTGTTGTTCTGTCCTGCAGCCACAGCTTTTGTAAAGACTGTCTGCAGACCTGGTGGACAGAGAAACTGATACACAAGTGCCCAATTTGTAAGAAAAAGACTTTGTTGAGCGTTCCACCGTGCAATTTGATACTAAAGAACGTGTGTGAGGCCTTCGTACTGGAAAGAGATCAGAGAGGTTCAGAGGCTCTCTGCAGTCTGCACTCTGAGAAACTCAAACTCTTCTGTCTGGACCATCAGCAGCCGGTGTGTGTCGTCTGTCGAGACTCAAAAACACACAGCAACCACAGATTAAGACCCATCAATGAAGCTGCAGAGGATCACAGAGAGAAGCTCCAGAAATATCTGAAGCCCTTACAGGAGAAACTGAAGGTGTTTGAACAAGTTAAAGGAAACTGTGATCAAACAGCAGAACACATTAAAGTCCAGGCTCGAAACGTAAAGAGGCAGATTAAGGAGCAGTTTGAGAGGCTTCATCAGTTTCTACATGAGGAAGAGGAGGCTAGGATCACTGCTCTGAGGGAGGAAGAGGAGCACAAGAGTCAGATGATGAAGGAGCAGATTGAAGCTCTGAGCAGAGAGATAGCAGCACTTTCAGACACAATCAGAGCTGCAGAGGAGGAGCTGAGAGCTGAAGATGTCTCATTCCTGCAGAGCTACAAGGCTGCAGTGAAAAAAGTCCAGCAGTGCCCCCTGCTGGATGATCCACAGCTACACTCAGGAGCTCTGATAGATGAGGCAAAACATCTGGGCAACCTGAGCTTCAACATCTGGAACAAGATGAAGGAGATGGTCTCCTACACTCCTGTGATTCTGGATCCAAACTCTGCTCATCCAGAACTCCTCCTGTCTGAAGATCTGACCAGCGTGAGACACGTAGAGGCACAGGAGCTTCCTGAAACCCCAGGGAGGTTTGATTATCACCCCTGTGTTCTGGGCTCTGAGGGATTTAACTCTGGGACTCACAGCTGGGACGCTGAGGTCAGCGATGATAAATCCTGGGGCTTAGGTGTGATGATGAAATCTGTTCGTAAAAAGGGAAAAATGCCGTCTGGATACTGGGAAGTTTGTTTCCTTGATGGAAAATACATAGCAGCGTCCCCACCACTTCCACATGAGGTTCTCCCGATGAAGAAGCTCCAGAGGATCAGAGTCCATCTGCACTTTGACAAAGGAAAACTGTCATTCTATGATCTTGATAGTAACACCCTCATACACACCTTCACACACACTTTTACTGAGCGGCTGTTTCCACACATTGGCCTCCTGAATGACCCCCCACTGAAGATCTTACCAGTGACAGTCTCTGTAACAGTGGGACAGGATGCAGTCATGCCTCGGCTTGTGGCATCGTCTCTATAAGACTACTCAGAAATACTTATGTTTTTAAATGTTTTACCTAATTTGAGATTGACCCTTTGCTTCGTCTCTGAACAGCATCTATCCAAATCATGGATTAGCTGCAGATCTGTCAATCTTTGCATTTCTTTACATGTTGAAGTGGTGTGTATGGAGCTCTAAGAGGAGTGATATTTGTTTGTATCTCATGAATTTGGAGGGTGGCATCTTTTTTTTATAGTCTTTCAGAAATGTAAAACACAAGAGCAAATATGTGAGGAATGGATTAAGCTTTGTCTTTATCTGCTGAGATGAGGTCCACCGCTTCCTTTGTGCATTTCATGTCTTTAAGTTATGCCTTTATTTTGAAATTCTCACGGCAGGTCTGTATCATAAACATCTGACAGAATTCAGTCATAAAACTGTCAATTTATGATATATATTTTTTATAACTCTAACAAATGTAACTGAACATGTTAAATGGACATATAATCTTGTCTGATACTGATCACAGGCCCCTGAATTGAATCAAAATCTAACCCTATATCATGTTAGACTTTATAATATCAGCAATTATTGTATAGTTGCCCAAATACTAGATATAATTTTGTATCATGATGAAACTTGTGATTTACACTCCTAAGTGTAAAATAAACCTTCAAACCTCAAAACAAATATTTCATCTCTGAGTCATATCTCTACATTCATTTCTCCAAATACGTTTGGCTATTTTTGCATCTTAAATGCACTGACGCACAGATACTACTATCATTTTGACCTTTGCTCAACAGTATTATTAATTAAACATACTTACACTTTTAAACCAATCTAAACCAATCACTAATTATGTTCAGACGTACAATTAAACCAGGAAAAGTGGCTAAACCTATTCACATCTGCACTTAAAACCACTTCTAACAGTTTTTGAACACCATTTAACATATAATGTACCTTTAGGCAGGTCAAATTATGTACACAGAGCCAGTTCAATATGTAAACATAATATAAACAATGGAGACGTGTGGCCCAAGCTACCATTTTAGCATGTGAGCTAACAAAATAAACAAAGGAGTGCACCGCCATTACTGCGACTGGTGGCAAGCAGCCTCTTCACAAAAGTGAAACTAATTAATTTCACCGGTCATTTTACTCTTTTACTTGAACTTAAGTTATTTATCAGCATTTGCTAACAAACTACAACACTTTATGTAGGGTTTTGACACATTAACAACCTGAAATACTGCTGAATCCTCCTCAGTTATGAAGGGAAAGTAGCAGAGCAATGGTCATGGCCATAGACTCTGGTGTAAACAACGGTCTTACACTTCCACCTACTGTTGTAAAGCTGCTATAGCATCTTAGTGATGCCGACTTAATATCAGGTTACTCTTTGACAAACATAAACACAGAATCTTTAAAATAAAATAAAATACTGATATAATCTCCAAATATACCCTATAAACAATACACTGTAAAACAAAATGAATTACATTCACACAAATGAGATCACACATGAAGTGGGCATCACAGTGGCATGGCTGCATGGATGGCTGTGTGTCTAGGCAAGCAGACAAGCAGGCAGGCAGATGAAAGGTGAGCCTGAGGCAAAAGGGAAGACAGTTGGGGTGTTTTAACATGAGGTACGATTGCCTCGGGGAGCTGGGAAACATGTCCAGGATACACAAAGAAAAAATCCAAACTACAGATGCCTTAAATGTAGCTGTGATAAGATAGGCGTGACGCATACACATGGCGGGCGTGTCATTCTACAGGTTGCTGCATCATATGAAGCGAGTCATTTGGGTTGTGTCCAGTGGTGTGTTTCACCACCAGACCAAACTCCACAGAGAGAGGGTAACGAAAAGAGGAAAGACTGGGAACACTGGGATTACTGGAGTACTGGAATATCACCACTTCAACTTGTTGCTGATTCCACATCATAAACAGGACATTTAGAGGAGCTGCGACTCAAAGTGAGAGCGAAACCTTCAACTCTCTTAACTGATTGACATCTCTATCTGTTCTGTGGGTCTCCAGCTTCATTCAGAGACAAATGTCTTCCAAATTAGAAGAGATTCTGTCCTGTCCTGTCTGCTTTAATGTCTTTAAAGATCCTGTTTTTCTGTCATGTAGTCACAGCTTCTGTAAAGCCTGTCTGCAGACATGGTGGACAGACAAAACTATACAGAAGTGTCCAATTTGTAAGGAAATGCCTTTGCTGAATTATCCGCCGTGCAACTTGATATTAAAAAACGTGTGTGAGGCCTTCGTACTGGAGAGAGATCAGAGATCTTCAGAGGCTCTCTGCAGTCTGCACTCTGAGAGACTCGCATTCTTCTGTCTGGACGATCAGCAGCCAGTGTGCCTCGTCTGTCGAGACTCAGAAACACATAACAACCACGGATTCGGACCCATTCATGAAGCTGCAGGGAATCACAGACAGGAGCTCCGGGAATATCTGAAGCCCTTACAGGAGAAACTGAGGCTGTTTGAACAAGTTAAAGGAAACTGTGATCAAACAGCAGAGCACATTAAGGTCCGGGCTCAACGAGTAGAAAGGCAGATCAAGGAGCAGTTTGAGAGGCTTCATCAGTTTTTACATGAGGAAGAGGAGGTCAGGATCACTGCTCTGAAGGAGGAAGAGAAGCACAAGAGTCAGATGATGAAGGAGCGGATTGAGGCTCTGAACAGAGAGGTTGCAGTTCTTTCAGACACAATCAGAGCCACAGAGGAGGAGCTGAGAGCTGAAGATGTCTCATTCCTGCAGAACTACAAGGCTGCAGTGGAACAAGTCCAGCAGTGCCCCCTGCTGGATGATCCACAGCTGCCCTCAGGAGCTCTGATAGATGAGGCCAAACATCTGGGCAACCTGAGCTTCAACATCTGGAACAAGATGAAGGAGATGGTCTCCTTCACTCCTGTGATTCTGGATCCAAACTCTGCTCATCCAGGACTCATTCTGACTGAAGATCTGACTGGTGTGGTACTTCGCCAGAGACAGAAACTTCCTGATAATCCAGAGAGGTTTGATTTATACCCCTGTGTCCTCGGCTCTGAGGGATTTAATTCTGGGACTCACGGCTGGGATGTTGAAGTTGGTAATAAAACATCGTGGGGCCTGGGTGTGATACAGCAGTCTGTTCAAAAGAAGGGACAAATGCCAACTGGATACTGGGAAATTCATTTCTTTAATGGAACATACTCAGCGGTAATCCCACCAAAAAAAGAGGATTTCTCAGTAGAGAAAAAGCCCCAGAGGATCAGAGTTTATCTGGACTTTGACAAAGGAAAACTGTCATTCTATGATCTTGATACCAGCACACACATTCACACCTTCACACACACCTTCACTGAGAGACTGTTTCCATACTTTGGCACCTCGGCCATGAATGAACTCCCTCTGAAGATATTACCAGTGACAGTCTCTGTGACAGTGGAAGAGGACACAGTCCCACCTGGGCTTGTGGCATAGTTTCTACAGGTGTGACCTTTAATACTTTCTATCTAAGTCAGGCTGCTCAAATGCCATCATATGGCATCTCAGTTATGGTGACCAGACAGTCCAGTTTGACTGGGACTGTCACAGTATCACGATGGGTGTAGTATCCACAACAATTAAACCGGCCACAAGAATGCAAAAGCATGCACTACACCCTCAGTTTAATAGTTTGGATCCTCAACTGAGATTTGAATAATAAATGCCAATCAGGAGGTGGTGGGTCTGGCAAAGGGCATCTCCGTGAGTACCTTCTATTTGCACAATGTGCAAAGTGCTGGGTGAAGGTATATATAGATCAGCAGGTGTGGTGGTTATTATACTGTGTCTACACCAAAATTAGCGTGCATATCGTTTTTAAAAAAAAAAAACAAGTAAACCTGCTGAAAATAGGCATTTGATCATTTTCCTAATGCAAGTCAACCCATTTGCCTTTCTGTTTTTTTTTGCTTTCCGATGAATGTCGAGACTCAGCTCGTGTGTGCAGGAGAGCAGAGAGAAAGAGGCTTTTAAAAGCGTCTTTGTGTTCAGCTCTCAGCACTTCTGTAGCTTTCACATGAATTTCTGTGGTTTTAAAGTTTAGTTTCTCTCCTGTGTCGTCGTTTGTACTTTCAGATGTCTGCCTTCACAGTCTCAAGTTCACTTTCACCGAGGTCGTATAAGGTTACTGCTGATGAAAATGCAATATTTCTTGATTTTGCTGCCTCATAATAAAAGCTTGAATATATCAAAATAATGGGGGAATTTCATTAAGAAAACTTTTTCTTTGTGGATTTTTCTGTGCATCAATGTGACTATACAGTACAAAGAAACTTAGGCCACTTTATTATAATTATGTTATGTTCCAATTATATTATTATTATTATTATTATTATTATTATTATTATTATTATATTGTAGTATGTGTCATACATTGTTATATATTATATTATTTATAATTATCCACCTTTGTTTGTTGGACACTGGATCAAGCTGATGGAATAGAAAGGGGTAGGACCAAAGAGCAGTACTTGTTTATTAATGTGCTTATTGACAGCATTTTGTATATGTTTACTTATAACTTAATTATCTTATTTATTTTGTTTATTCAGTTATTTCTGTTACATTATTGGTTACTTTTGGGATGTTTTATTTTTTTTTAATTTATATTTTATTTTATTCTTGTAAAAAATGTTTGAAATGAAGCTTTTTCAATTCAATGTAATTATTACTAGATTTAAATGGTCGAGATTTTACAGTATCAGGCTTAATTTTAAAGTCACTGTAAGTTACTATATCAGGGAAAAGAAAATGTGTTATTTAAAAGGAAACTGTACATAACTTAACTTTGTATTCTGTAACCTACTTAAGATTATTCTAAACTTTATTTTTGTTCTATCGTGATTCAAAACCTAATAATTAGTTAAGAATTGAGAGTAAAATGTAGTGTTCTGAATTAAAATGCAACCAGAGGTAAAACCCCATGATTTGTAGTTAAACCTGGTCTCAATGTCTTGTTTCAGTTTCTGTTTATTATCTTGCTGCAACATAAAATGAGAGGTTGTTGTTGAAAAATTGTTAAGGCCTGTTGTCTCAAAATATAAGTCTATTTTGTCTTTTTGTCAATAAATCTGATTTGCAGAAACACCTGATGTATCTTATTCCTCTCTGTTATGCAAGAGCAACAAAATAAGAGGCGTCTGTCACGTGACAAATAAAGTTATAAAACACAAACACTCAGGGGACAGTCCACCCTAAAATCAAATGAAAATATTTTCCCATTGGCCCACAGTGAGAGATATCAGCTGTAGAGATTTCTGCCTTCTGCTCAAAGCGCCAACAAATAAATGAATAAATCTTAAAAATTCAACATCAAATCATGACCTAGTTACTCAAGATAATCCACAGAGCTTGAGCAGTTTAATTTAGTCACATTATAATGGAGAGAAGGTAGACATCTAAGGAAGATATCTCCAAAACTCAGCAAATGACACCAGAACACTCTTGACAGATAAAAAGCACTAGAGAAAAATATGTCTTTGATTTTGGGGTGAACTGTTCCTTTAAGCTGTGGTCACGTGCAGACGGGTGTATGCGCTGTGTGTTCCTCATTCTACAGCTGTGGCCATCGAATGATGTGAGTCATACATACTGTAGTATTTTGTGCCCAGTTTCCACCAGATCAAACTCAGGACTGACGCAACAAGAAGCCACAGAAAGGCCGCAGCAGACTGGTAACACTGGGATTACTGGAGAACCTGATCACGCTTCAACCTGCTGCTGATTCCACTTTATAAAACAAGAGATTTCAAGGAGCAGCGACTCAAAGTGAAAGTAATTTTGAGGGAATTTCTTGATTGACTGACTTCTGCTTTCACTGTTCTGCCTGCAGTGTTTCAGGGATTATAAATGTTTTCTCAGTCAGAGGAGGATCTCTCCTGTCCTGTCTGCCATGACATCTTTAAAGATCCAGTTGTTCTGTCCTGCAGCCACAGCTTCTGTAAAGACTGTCTGCAGACCTGGTGGACAGAGAAACCTACACAGGAGTGTCCAATATGCAACAAAAGATCATTAGGGAGCGATCTACCTCGTAACCTGGCGTTAAACAACCTGTGTGAGGCCTTCATACTGGAGAGAAATCAGAGATCTTCAACAGGGTCCGAGGGTCTCTGCAGTCTGCACTCTGAGAAACTCAAACTCTTCTGTCTGGACCATCAGCAGCCGGTGTGTCTCATCTGTCGAGACTCAAAAACACACAACAAACACAAATTCAGACCCATCCACGAGGCAGCACATGATCACAAGAGGGAGCTCCAGAAAACACTGAAGCCCTTACAGGAGAGACTGAGGCTGTTTGAACAAGTTAAAGGAAACCGTAATCAAACAGCAGAGCACATTAAAGTCCAGGCTCGACACACAGAGAAGCAGATCAAGGAGCAGTTTGAGAGGCTTCATCAGTTTCTACGAGAGGAAGAGGAGGCCAGGATCGCTGTTCTGAGGGAGGAAGAGGAGCAGAAGAGTCAGATGATGAAGGAGGAGATTGAGGCTCTGTGCAGAGAGGTTGCAGCTCTTTCAGAAACAATCAGAACCACAGAGGAGGAGCTGAGAGCTGAAGATGTCTCATTCCTGCAGAACTACAAGGCTGCAATGAAAAAAGTCCAGCAGTGCCCCCTGCTGGATGATCCACAACTACACTCAGGGGCTCTCATAGATGAGGCAAAACATCTGGGCAACCTGAGCTTCAACATCTGGAACAAGATGAAGGAGATGGTCTCCTACACTCCTGTGATTCTGGATCCAAACTCTGCTCATCCAGAACTCCTCCTGTCTGAAGATCTGACCAGTGTGAGACGAGGAGAGAGACAGAAACTTCCTGACAATCCAGAGAGGATTGAAATGCACCACTGTGTCATGGGCTCGGAGGGATTTAACTCCGGGATTCACAGCTGGGACGCCGAAGTCAGAAATTACCAGTTTTGGGCCCTAGGTGTGTTACAGGAGTCTGTCCGGAGAAAGGGACAAATACTGTCCGGTTACTGGGAAATATGTCTCCATGATGGAAAATACATCGCAGCGTCCCCACCACTTCCATGTCGAGTTCTCCCGGTGAAGAACCTCCGGAGGATCAGAGTTCATCTGGACTGGAACAGAGGGAAACTGTCATTCTATGATCTTGATACCAACACACACATACACACCTTCACACACACTTTCACTGAGAGGCTGTTTCCACACATCAGCACCATGAATGAGCTCCAACTGAGGATATTACCAGTGACAGTCTCTGTAACAGTGGGACAGTCCCAGTATTAACAGGCTTATAGCATCGTTTGATATTATTATTTTCAGGTGAAGTGGCCACTCAGTCACTGTGTGGCACATCAGTAATACTACAAGTTCTACAAGTTTGGAAAAGTTTTGATTTCCTCATGTCCACACTAGGGATGTTCATG